>OOFE01011266.1:32604-43235 GCA_900323365.1 Monocentris japonica
ATCTGAGTTAGCAACTCCTGTGAATAGTGTGTGAACGAAGACAACAGGAGAAAGAGAAGAGGAAGGCAGAGAAATTGAGAGGGGGGCTTAGCGTCGTCAGCTGTGTTAGTGCATATTGTACTGTGAGAAATACATTTTCTTACTGTGACCACAGAACTGGATAGCTTTGGGTTTCCTTCCAGAGAAACTGTCCTGTAACAACTTTTTCCCCTTTAATAACATGTTAAACGTCTACGCTGGGGCCCATGCTCCTGCTGAATCTGGACCAGATTCTTTACGCCTCCCTCAGACAGAGTCCTTTCCTCCTTAGGGAAATTAGTATCGTTCTCTGGAGAAGACAGCACACATCTATAAATTTCCCCCCTTTTAAGAAGCAAATCAAATCGATATTGCCTCGACAGCTAAAAGGCTCTGTTTGTTTTCTTGCTGTGTTATGATAACTCTCCACACCAGATAATGTATGTGCAGATTTATGAAGCAGACATGTGCGGTATGCTTGCATGACATAGAAATGACAGAGCTGTGAATAATTCTGATTTGCAATGCAACAGTAATACCTCACAGTGAATTAACCACTGAGGCTTACAACAATTACACTTCTACAAAAATAAACAGCAATAAAACTGACCACAAAATAATGTGAACATGCAGCACTTTTACTCACTTTAGCGCGAGTGAAATACTGTGAATTAGCTTGCACTACCTTATTGGACTTTCACATCAATTTCCAGGCATCTTTACCACATTGCCAGAAAGGAGTTCACAATCCTAGAGGGGAAGTAGACGTCCTCAGGCCAGGATAACTCAGTATCCATGTGTACATGTGAGTGCAGCTCCTACAGCATGTTCATTCAGCTTCAGGTCGATGCACCCTCTGTTTTTGTATTGCCCACCATCATAATAGGAGCAGATTCACGTTAATGCAACACAGTTTCTACCCTAATAGATTACTCTATCTGGATTTTGTAAATAATAGGACAGGTCCTATTACAGCCATTTTACTGCATCATTGTAATGTTTGAGCAGGCAGCAGGAAAGCTTAAAAAGACACTGACCGGATGAGATGTTTTATATTATTACAAAACAATCACATAACCATGATGTAAACATATCTGATTTGATTAAAAGCGTACACTTCACAACACATTATGTTTTCCAAAATAATACGTCCCATTAATTCTGTCCGCTGCCAAACGATTTGCTGAAGAATGATTAAATATAATATTGTATTACACTGTACAGTATCACACCTTTGAATTTCATTGTAAAATGACGTTTTGTGTAAAGTGATATGAGCTCTGTGTAAGATCTGAAATGTAACATGACCTTGCTGCTAAAAAGTTGTCTTCCTGAATTGAGTGCATCCATGTTTATCTTTTTTTTTGATTTCCATTGAGACGTATACATCTAAAAATCAATATTTCCAAAGAGAAACAGAGTTAGCCACAATAGCATGTCTGCTCTTTATTCACTGGGAGTTTCAGACAGAGATAAATTATCTGAGACCAGCCTTCACCATTTAAGGCCAAGTATATCTGCTAAGGTTTTCAGAAATGTCAAGAATCTGCCTTGTGGAGCCTGGAGACTGAGGAAATGCTGCAAATGGAGAGCTTCGATACATAAATCATATTTTACTGGCCCGTCAGATCAAGTGGCCAATATTCTGTTTCCAGCCATTTAAATGAGGTATATCTATCATTGATATAAGGCATAAAATGGAAAAAAGGAGGAATAAATGTACAGTATGTCCAGCCTCTCAAGAGTTGGTTCATGAGATAACCTTCCATCCCAAGGGGGGAAAAGGGTGATACATGAACAAAAGGTTGTTTTCAAAAAGCATATATATCTTGTGATTATGAACACTACGAAAACTATGTTAGAGTAGAATCCCTAGTTTTAGTGCAAATGTATTACATACGTTTACATGGGCTGCATCTAAAGATGATGGATAGCGATGTTGAATGATTTGACTTTATCTTAAAACAAAATCAATCAATTCCATGCCTTATCGGGTCCCTTTCTTTTGTTCCCTGTGGATGTTTTGGTCCCATCCACTTCCCTTTCTCCGGTTTGTAAGCAGCGGCTGGTTGCTGGTGATGGAAAAGCAGAGTGAAGTGAAGTCTTCCTTAAGGCTCCAGTCAGAATTGATTATATCTGGTAGCAGCTCTGCACAAACTACAGCCCTCAGGACGGCTAACAGTTTTGGATCACATTTTTGACATGCAACCTTGTCCTCTTGCTGGCTGATGAGGCAAGCCTGAGCTGATGCCTCAAGTCGTGTGTATTCTGATGCTATTGTTGCTTCTTTCCTTGTAAGGCCCAGTTGCAATGGATGGGATGCATCATCTTTAATTACTGCAACAGATGTTGGTGTAGTTAAAAAAAAAAAAAATGAAAACCGTTATTTATCCAGGGAAAGTTGCAGTCATTTATTGTGCTTCACTGGAGCAATTGGGGGTTAAGTGTCTTGTACAAAGGTGCCTCGGCAGTACTTGAGCATTTCTCATTCATTTTCCTTCACGACAAATGAAGAATTTAAAGAATTACTGCTCTGTCACACTGTATTGTGTGTTATGAAAAACAGGCTCCTCATATTGTTTTGAGAGGTCATTTCACATTTAGACTGACTTGGCTACAGGTTTAGGTAATTTCAGTCACACCTGGGCATGTTAATGTTAACAAATGAAGAGTGATCTTTAAGCTTGCTGTTGTAAGGTTTAAGTTCAGGCTGAAATCAAAGCCAAATTTGTTTTGCCCTCAAGTGTCTTGTTCTGATTGTAGCACAATGGTGAGGTCATTGTCAGAAGGAAAAACAACTACAAAGAAAGCACAAATCCCTTTGTTGTCTGCCATGGACCCGCAAGCCAACTAAAAAAAGTAGAAGAAAAGAAAGAGGCATTCATAACAAACCAATTATACCCTATTCTGATAATTGGCAGTGATAGATGAAGGAAACCCAAATCCAAATAAACTTAGACACCCTCTGGGCCCAGCAGCTGGAGCTTCACATCACAGATTCTTCACAGGATATGAGGAAAATCTCTCTCTCTCTCTCTCTCTCTCTCTCTCTCTCTCTCTCTCTCTCTCTCTCTCTCCCTCTTTCTCTCTCTCACGTTGTCCCTCTCTCTGTCTCTCTCTCTCAATTAAAAAATGTAACAGTTTTAACAAACTTTATTGGCATGAATGTTCAAAACAATATTGCCAAAGCGATGAAATTCAAAGTTAATCAACATTGAAACAGATCCTTGGATAGATCCAAAATCCTTGTATCAACACACACATACACACACACACACACACACACACACACACAACACACACATACCCTCATCATCTTCTTTCTTTTCTCTGTCTGACAATCCATCCTCTGCACCTTGGACCTTCTCCCTGCATGTCCCCCACTGGGCAATTCAGTTTTTACTGGTAAATGACTCCATTTGGGCACCTTGAGGCTCCTGTAGTGACACTTTTCAGTTTGATTCATTGCCAGCACCCCTCTCTCACACCACTCGCCTCCTCCCCCTCCCCTCCCTGGTCCCCTGCTCCTTGGGTCCCTAACTGAAACCTTGTTGGACAAATTAAAAACAGTTTAGTCTGCTGCACTGGCTTGGATCATGAGCCCATAAACAATAAATACTTCGGTCATTTAAGACAGAGGCCCTATAATTATCTCTACTCCTTCAACTCACAAATCAAATGTGGGTTCAGCTCGGGGGCCCTGACATGTCAGAGGGGTTTTATTGTGTACCAAGGAGGAGAGTGAAAACGAGAAGCCTACCGTCCCTCATGCAAGCCATCAATTCTAGCAAAACGAGGGAGCATCTCAGCACATGGGAGGCAGGCAGAGGTATGCACTTGATGAAGGGAGCTGATTTGATTAACTGTGATGGATGTTGATTCTGTTATACTGTATAAATAGAAAGGGGCTGCAAGGCGTTTTGACATTGCAACAGTCAAAACTGTAGTGACAGACGGAAATGAATTTTGTTCATTTGTGAGATTTAACATTTTTTGACACTAACCTTTCTGTGGGTTCTGCTGGTGCCACCTGGTTATTGTGAGAATAAATTGAACTGAACAGATCCATAATTCAGGGTCCATGACATCAAAAGGAAATCAACGTAATAACTTTCTGATGGCTAATGACCCTAAAATTAACTGTCGGGTTAAATTAGAAAGCTCTGTGCATAACACTAACCTACCCAGGATTAACTGAAATATGCTACTGAATTTTACTTTCAAAGGGATGCTCTGAGAGAAGTTCGGAGACATCGACAGGAGGATAGTGACAGAGAAACACCAGACAGAGAAAACTGAGAGACCCTCTCCTTCCTTGTTCCTTTCCCACAGAGGCTTGAGTTACTTGGCTGTGACTGATGGACAATAACAATGAAACCCTCCTAACACATCACCCTTCCATATTTCATATTACACTATTCTGTTATTTCTTGTCATCTTGGTGCTCTCTTTGTTCTATTATTCTTTCAAGATGTGGAATGCTGTTATTAGACTTTAAATGAAAGATTAAAACACTGGAGATTTTTTGACACTTCAGACAATGTGTCAAGTGTCCTAAATTCTCAACATGCACATTTTAGCTTGTTTTTTTTTTTAAGTCATGTCACATATTTTTCCCATGTTCATATGTTGTATCCTCCTGAAATAAAAGGACTATCATTCCTTACAAAATGATATCCAAGTGAAATACATTAAAAGCTTAGCTGCAACTTTCTGTGTCACTGTATGCATGCATGCACACATGCATATATTTGCTTGCATGTGTGTTTGTGTAGATTTTCCATCTCTGTTCATGGTGTAAGCATAGCATTACTACATGGCACCTGTAGCATTTGAGGGTAAATGTGTATGATTTTATTACATACAGTGATATTTCACAATCTGTGCAAGATTTGTGTGTGTGTGTGTATGTATGTTTGTGTGGTTATATATTTACTGGCCAGAACAGATGCAGTTTAATCATGGCAAGAGGCCTTTTTTCGGGATATTTGTGCTTTTCTGCACATGTTGGGTTCATAATGGGGCCATTGAACAGCTTCAGCTCACCTCACACTCACACTGACACCTGCAACACCCCTGCAAATTGGCAGGCAGTGCTGGTTTAATATACTGCACCGCGAAGAGTTCATAAATCTCTAGCAACCTGACTAATAGTGCAGCTTTAAGGCCACTGAAGAGGGCCAGGTCCGATGCACAGTGCATGATTCATTTATTTTTTTCCCCAATGTCACAATGACACCTCAACAGCACAACATTCTGTGTAAATATACTAACATAATATATTAATGGAGCAAAACCTTGAGCCATTCTAGACAAAAATATATCAATTTAATGTGTACGTCTATACATTTTCTTGGTTGTAAAATGAAAACACTTTGTTCACCACAAAGTAAATGTATGTAACTCTAGATGACCTTGCAGTCACATGCCCAGCGGCACCAACGTGTTAATGAAAGTGACACGTACTCAGCTCAACCTGAAACCTGAGTCTTAAACAAATAAAATACAAATCACTGCCCTGATGTGTCCAACACCACTTTCACAGTGCCCGTTCTCAAAGCAGACATGTGAGAAAGCAGTTCTCCCGTCCTTGCAGGTAAATACACCTGCATATTTCTAATTTTATGTAAACGTTATATAAATGTTGTCACAAATTCGTTGACATAAAGTTGGAGCGCGCTGACTGTTGGTGCCTCCTGAAGTTTAGAGCGATACACAAAGAGCTCTCTGTGTTACATGTAAGCATTTACACATGCTCTCACACTTGAAGATTATGCACTCAAACACCAGCAAGATTCCAACACACACATACAATTAAAAGGTTTGTTTTTTTAATTCCTCCTATAAAGCTTTAAATATTTTCTGATGCAGGTCATGTTTCCCAGGTGAATTTATTTGTATTCTTTTACAGGAATAGTGTCTTCAGGGGTCAGCTGTGGCGCTGAGCACGCCGGCTTTCCAAGCACAAGCTGAGTGTGTGTGTTAGGGCCTATGTGCTAGTGATTTCACCACTCTCCTCTGTGTATGCTGGAATGACAGGGGCTGAGGTTTGGACCACCTGTCAACGGGAGACCCAAAGCAGTGATTGGTTATGAAGGAAGTGCATGTTGATAAAAAGCGTGCATGCTGGCTGCTGATTGGCTGTTGTCCTTGCAGAGACACTAAACAGCCTGCCACATTCCCCTCAGACACAGGAAAGATTATCTAGAGGACAATCCTACAAGGGTTTACATCAGGGGAATACAACTTCAGCTTGTTGGAATTTTAAACTTTCTTTGTCTGAAAATTCAATGTGCATTGTAATATGTAATTTTGATAAACAATGAAGATGGAGATGACGTACTGGCAGACCTTAATGGACCCATTACTCTTCTAATGGGTTCCCATATTTCCCTTATCCTGAATTTCATACCATTCTAGTAGCCCTGCACAATGAGATGTGCCTGTGAGTTTTCCTGTACAACTAATGAGAGCAGGTGCAGATTCCCTCTTGGACCTCTTGAGTCCAGGATGTTGTTGTCTGTCTAACTGCTTCTCTGTCTGGCTGGCTCATCCAGACAAGGTTTCACACAGGACCCGTTGTGGCCATTTGTCTCCTTATTTTCATGGAACCCTTTTAGACAGATTCCTCTGGGGTTATGTAAGTCTTTGGGTGTGAGGAAAGGAGATTGCAAATCTCTAAATCCCAGTGGATGAGCCTGGAGTCATTTGATTAGGGAATGTTACGCTGTTGTTCTGTAACAGGAGGAATGTTATGGCAGGTTCAACGTGCTAAGCAGATGTTCCATATTATGAGTCGTATCAATCACTCCTTAACCAGCCAAGGAAAAAGGTGTGAACAGCAAATTCCAACAAAATATTGGATGGACCATGATAGCTATTCATTTTTATACTATTTACAGTTATTATCCAAGCACAGACACACATCTGCCATAGTAAGCTAATATTCTCTGTACAGGACAATGGTGCATCTCACACCATTTGCCCTACACTTCGATCTACATGACTCTAAACATACTCTGCATCCTAGGGTATAAACCTGCAAGGCTGAAGTCCTGAATGTTTTTTTGAAGTTCTTCCAGAGGAGGGCACTGTCTCAAAAGGCATAAGAATGCTTCACAATACCAATTCTCACTATGTTATACTGTATGTTATAGGTGTTTGAGTTATATTTTTAGGTTCATAAAGTGATGCATCTAACACAGTGATATGGGTCATATTTATTTAAGCGTACTCTGGAGAATGGACAGAACTAGAATACAATTGAAACTTGAGTGAGCTGCTGAGACTATATTTCGTTTTATGAGTTTCTGACTGTGTAATAATTTGTGGATGAGTTGCTGTAAAATCATCTCTCCATGAGAGAGATCCAATATGCCAAGCCCTAAAAAATAAGCCTCCAAAATATCTCTTTGTTTTATACCACAGCTTGCCTTATTCTGCTACAGAGCAAGCACTGAGCTCGCAGGTCCTAATTTGTGATGTCTATGGGGACATTTGAGCAATGAATCATATAGTGATTATTTATGAGGCTGGAGGAAAGACTTTTTTGTTTTGTTTTTCATTTTTATGGCATCTGGAATAGGAGAGGGACCAAGGAGGCCTGACCTCATCACAGTTAGTAGCTCCTGTGTTCTTGTGGCTCACAGTTTCTGTTTTATTGTCCGTCTGTTCTTGGTTTTAGGTTAAACCTGCTGCACTCTCACACCACCGTTTTGAGATCATATTTGGATGTTGGAGTAATTATCCTCTTGTGTTGCGGATGTAATTAGGTGTTTGCTTTCACATCAATAGTATTTAATCCATTTCTACATCATTTTTAGGGTTCCTATTTCCTGTTTAGTGCTGATGCATGTTTCCAACACCAGACACTAAAGTCATCCTGTCTCCATTTGTTAGTTACCATCAGGTTGTTGTTACAGTCTGAAGGGCTGCAGAAACATTAATACAGTCCCCAATAGATGGCAGTAGTGGGTAACTCTCAAAAGAGGTTCTGATAAAAAGCACTGCGTGGATATTTGAATCTGTTCATTTAATGACCTATCAAGGGGAGAAGGGTTTCAAATGTGTTGTTTTATGAAGGAGGTACTTTTTGTTGTTTCCAGGTGTTGCAATGAGTTATAAATTGATGATCATACTCAGTGAAATATGTTCCTCCAGTGTATTAGGCATGAGAACCAAGAAATCTACTTGCTTTGATAATTCCAGAGTATAGTAGCTACATTCAAGGTGATGACAGAGTGGGCTGTGAGTCTGTATGGATTGTGACCGCTTTGTAACCCTTCTTTTCCAAACGGTCACCTTGGTTTGTTTTCTGCTTTCAGAAGGGATATGTGTGTGTGTGTGTGTGTTGTGTGTGTGTGTGTGTTGTGTTGTGTGTGTTGTGTTGTGTGTGTGTGTGTGTGTGTGTGCGTGTGTAAGCATAGCAGGCTTAAGTCCATGAGGATGGGAATACAAGACATTGTTGTGCAGCACAGAAACCGAACAGGGTTACCACTCTACATCCATTCTTTATATCTTCTTTCTATAGTTCTTATGATGGTAGAGTGTTTTACAGAATCAGCAAAAAACCTCCTCTTGATGAAATAGTGAATCAGTAAATTGTATAGTAAATTGTTTTATGCCTTTGTGTTTAGAATAAGAGCCCTCACACCAACACAGAAAAGAGGATCTGAAGATGAATGAGAACGCCTGATATTTTTTAGAAATTTAAGAATGTCAGCTAAAAGTTGATCATTTTTTATTTGGAATGAATTGCATCCCATCAGGCAGACCTACTAGCATGAACATTAGCGTTACATAATATCTCATGTGAAAGGCTCCTGTACCAAAAATGAATTTGTTATTTGAGAAATCATTGTTTGGATTCACAGAACTTTGATCACTCAACAGCGCTCACACTTTTTGCAGCTGTAGCTCACCTGTGTGTGTTCAGATGAAGAACACTAACTAGAGACGGATGCTTTCATAAGTTAATGATTTCCTCTGTGAATGAAAACATGCAGCCAGGAAAAGTGAATTCTTCATACCTGTTACCATGCCTATGCCTCTCAAAGTTTAACTCTGTTCAGGGTAAAGGATTCATGTTCTTCCAATTTTCTTTAAAAGCAGCAAATCCAATTGATGCTGTTCCTAAATAAGATAAAAGAGCCGTCGGTTTGGACTGATGTCACATCCAACAGTAATGAAATTGTCTCAGTGGGGGATCTGGTAAAAGTTTAACACAGATGAAATTTATAAACAATATATGTGGACGCAAAGATGTTGGTTTAGATCCCCACTGATGAGGAAACAACGTATAAAAGGCATTTCAGGATATTTAAGGATATTTAAGTTTTTAAATATCCTCCTGCTAGATGAAGTTTTCTTTCAAGAAGTTTTCAGGATGTCAGTCACGGGATAAATCAAACATAGCCAGAAAAAATCTTCTGAGCTATTACGTCCACTGAACCCTGTTAACTTTTAGCCATTAAAATACTGTTTGCACAGTGTATGTGTGTGTGTGTGGAACCCATACCTAAATTGTAGAGAGGATTGTTTCCAGGAGGTTGTAATGAAACACAGATCATTTCATCGCAACATAAACTAATAAAGCAGGACAAACAACAGCTCACGAACATAATCAAACCTGACGACAAGTGACAGGCGAGCATTAGCTGCATTTCACAAAATTAACATTTTACTCCCTGGCAGGGCTAAAAGTCACATTTGAAAGGGCTGTGAGTTCTTCATGGAAGCGATTATGTAGCTGGCCCGTGGCCCTGTGAAGACCCTGACAGAGACACAAGGTCAGGGGTCAACCAGACCATTAGCAGCCTCATTATAGGGCTTCGCTTCACATTTCCATGCTGGAGACAGAACACTACCAGAGCTAGAACTACAACAAGGACAAGATTAGGGGCCTCGAAGCCATCAGTACCATTGTGCAGCAATACACTGTGATATTTGTGTGTGTGTTTGTGTGTTTATGTGTGTATGCGTGTGTGTGTTTCTTTAAGAACATTAGCCACTTATAGCGCTTTCTTCCCACTTCATTAGAGAAGTATCTCTGCAGAGAGTGAGCTTTACGTGGCAGCTGAATACACCCCAGACTGAAAGTCATCATAATCCAGTTGATCTGTGAGATGTTTGGTCTCGCTTTAGCAAGCTTGATTTCTTTGATAACCCAGTTAGCATCTTACTCTTCGAAGGATGTGGAGGCTTAGATGTGTAACAGTATACTGTCATGAAGTAATCTTAGGAAAGAACACTATAAAATGGTTGGTTTAAATAGTTCAGGCTTAAGTTACAGTTACAGCTAACAATAGTGCCACTCGGATCATACGATCCTCTTGATCTCTTGGGCTCTCCTGATAATTCATCCAAAATGAGAGGCAGTATTGGCCATGACAGGGGTGTCTGTTGTCTTGGTAGTGTTGGTGTAGATTGGAAAGCTAGCTGATGGGGGATGGTATGCTGAGAGGAATTTTACATGCCTCACTTGTCCACTATTTCTTGTGTATTGTCACACTTTTGAACATGCACGAACACAAACACAAACACGTGCACACGCACACACACACACACACACACACACACACACACACACACACACACACACACACACACACACA
>OOFE01011266.1:43255-53613 GCA_900323365.1 Monocentris japonica
TGTAATGGCTGTTCCTTTGGGGGCACTTTTAATTGTTTGGTCATCGTCTCCATGCTCAGTGTGTCACAGTCAATAAAGCCACATTAGAGGAGACAGGAGGTGAGGGGTGAGGGGGCCAACACAAGGGGTTAGGACCTCAGCGTGGAGACAATATAAAACGTCTAAACCCTCCCAGAGTGGCATTCTACTGCTATCAGAGGCCCATTGTGAGACCAATGACTCATTCTTACTTGGGGAACAACTTAAAAAGGTCCCAGGGATTCCACAAACTGGGGACAAACCCCTTGGATCAGCTTCAGTTGGTGTGTGTGTGTTTGTGTTTGTGTGTGTGTGCATGTTCAAAAGTGTGATTGCCTGTGTAAGTCCTTGTATTGGCACACAAACATTAAATGAGAATAGGGTAACCTAAAGCCCATGAATCGTATCCTTAATTCGGCACTAAAATCCTAAGGTAATTCTTGATCAGATATCATTTACCTCTAGCAAACCATATAATTTTTGGTAACCTTTGCTAATGGTTAAAAAATAACATGGAGCCTCTCAAGCAGAAAATAAACCAAGCAGAGAGTTAATTTGGCTCATATGTTGGAGCAAAGGGCTTTTACATG
This sequence comes from Monocentris japonica, assembly GCA_900323365.1. Classification (NCBI taxonomy): domain Eukaryota; kingdom Metazoa; phylum Chordata; class Actinopteri; order Trachichthyiformes; family Monocentridae; genus Monocentris; species Monocentris japonica. Next base: position 43,864 of record OOFE01011266.1, read on the forward strand.
CATGGCTGCAGTTCTTTATTTGATGTAACTTGCTTTTAAGCTGCTGTCAGTGATAGCCATAACATGTCACCAGAACTTGAGAATTGTGTGATGGTGACTGCGATAACCCCATGCTATAGCTGAGCCTCGGAGACTCCCAGAGATCCCCAGTCTTAACTGTCACCCTCAGCATTTGCAGACCACCAAGCTAGTCCTACTGACCTCTCTGTGACCTGCTCCACCTCACTGTCATGAACTCTGCTCACCACAAAGCCAGCTATCTGTCTAATGTGTGCTTGTCGGTCAATCTACAATAAAGTTTATACAATTCACCTGTTTCATGTTTTGTTTCATCTTGTATTCTATCAATGTTTAGTATGTTATTGTTGTTTTTTCTTTAAGATAATAATGTATGTTATGTTCTGTAATACTATATATATGTAGGCCTGGGTGAACAAACACTTCAAACTGGCATAGGAAGAGAAGGTGCATGACTGTGAGTCTTAACTTAACAAATCACAATAGTCTCAGGTGTGTTGCCATGTGTTGTTTCCAACACAGACGATGTATAGAGAATGTTAACAACAGTGCAACTGTAAATCCAGTCTGACACTTTATAGGTCCTATAGGCTACTATTCACTATTTATGAATTTGTGAAGATTGGAAGGACTCAAACATTTGTACAGTGATGGGGTGACAAATCCTTTTGTGATGCATAACCTGGAGACAATTTGAAACTGCCAGCAGACATGTAAAACATGTAAAAAATTCTGACAGCGTCTTGATTAAACATATTTCATTACATACCCAGTGACACAATGAAACATACCAGCAAACTTTGCTATAATAGGGCCAGAGAACTCTGGTTCCAGTGGTACACAGCAGAACATTTCTGGGAAGCTGTTGACATTAATAGCCTATATGTCACTCAAGGTGTCAAAGGTGTCACTAGTGCTTGCAAGGACTAGTGCTTGTAAGGTACTTGGGGTGAGTCTCTTCCCAGTCTCAAACCTCGAGTCAAAATTCAGTTTAACTCTGACAGCTGCGTGCTCCTGGTAACATGGCAGCATGGTAGCATCACACCATGGCCCTAACTGTCCCAAATAACCTAGTTAGTTAGCTTGCTGGCTCAAGTGTTATGTTGTGCATCAAATTCCATGTACTTTTATTTGCAAAAAATGTGAATTTCTTCTAGCCATGTCCCTGTAACACTATTTTTAAACAAAATTTCTAAGCCTAAAAATGAGAAATTTGAGGTGTATTGACGATTAATTTACCATTACCATTACAAGCCAGTGCTCCATTGCGACATAGTGGATCCAATTGTATACCGAGACCACAGAACTGGGATGGTCATACCGATTCAAATCAGCACCCTTGAATGGTCATTTGACAGGTCCACTTCAGGATGGCTGCCAGAGAATGTTTGATAATGTGGTCATGGATAGCAGTGCAGTGCAGATATCAGTGCAGGAGACTAACAGAACATCATGTGCTACTATGACATCATTTAGCTGAGCATCATGATGGCAGCAATGCTGAACATTCCAACTGCTGGTGCTCTGTCCACAATGCTCGTTTCCATGACTACAACATCAACATTCTATGGCAGCCATCTTGAAGTGTACCAAAAGAGATGAAGTGGTCGTTCTATTGATTCTATTTCTATAACCAAGACACTGATCAATGAACTTACGGAATCTTCAGTGTTCCATTGGCTTTGCCTTCATGATAATTAGCCAGGCAGTTAAAACTCTTTCATTTCTTTACAGTATTATTATATTTGCTGCAGTCAGTCCTTAAAAAGCCCAGACAATACATTTCATTGAGAATTAATGTCCTCAATCCATACATCACATATGCAAAAAAGCCAGCAGTTGGACAACAGTGTTTCGACAGGATCCTGGATCTACAGTACATCTACAGTTCCTTATATTTTTAATCAATTAAGCATCTGGCATGCATGTAAATGAAAAGCTGTGTGGTGAGTTGTAGTCTTAGTTATGTTCAACAGTGTGGAGCCTAGCCAGCCAAACATTTAGCTACTAATATTTGGCTACGGTGCTATTGGCTTGTACAAATTTGAAAACTCTGTGTGCTGTGCTTGGACATGCTCTGAGAGGTTGATGCTTTTCAAATTCAGTTACACCAGCAGGATGTTGTGTGATGGGGTGTATACCGGAGAAGCTCTGTGAGAAAGGCATAGTTGAACCACATAATGTACCAAAAGAATTCTACATCCCAACTACCCACTTCTTCATGGAGGTTATTCATGCAGGGGTGGGGGTTGGCAATAGGGTATAAAAAAACACAGAACAGATTGTTGGAATGCACTGGTAACTCTCCCAGCTCTCTATGCCTGTGGACAAGTCCCTGTTGGACACATAACTCAGATGTGGGCTTGGACATATTCCTTACTCCATATAAATCTTGGCCATTTTATGAGCCCCTGGCTTACTAAAGCTGTCCCGTTCTCCAAGACGGCCAAATCAGGTCTCCATTGGGAAGGTCACACATCTTGTCTTCCTCTGGGACATCAAAAGTCTCTTTAGATGTAAAAACCACAAAATCAAAACATTGCAGTAATACACATTTCCCCCCTTGTGTACCATTTGTGTACCACCATGATGACCACTGTACTTCAAAACACTGAATGTCTTAAATGACCTCTTGGCCTCACCATTTTGAGAGGTATTGCGACCAACCTACCCAATTAGAACCAGGGGATATGTGAAGCCAAAATCATGGTTAGGTCCTTATCCTCTCTGACTTCCAGTTTAGAAACCACCTGCTAAACTAATTTATGATCTTGTTAAGACAGACATTGCCCAGGATCTGGAAGACAGGATCCCTGGCCCCACCGTTTCACGATTATCAGATTATCCCTTGCGGCGTTATAAAACACCTCATATTACCATGCTTCCCCCCGTCTGTCTCTGCCTCACTCTCTTTTACACTTTCTCTGTGGTGGGTCACAATGTGGGGCTCATTCAAGAGGCCATATTTTCCTCTAAAACCCAAACTGGCATGTGACGTCCTTAGAAGCACAGTGACCGGTCATAAGGATGTAGGATGTAACAGTCTTTAAGACAGGGAGTCGGCCAAACTGTAGGATTTGAGGTTCCCAGAGGCACAATGGAAGGACCTTACCACACTACTTGAGGCCCTATTATGAATAGCCAGGGGCCTGAAAAGTGAAAGACACAATGGAGAGCAAGCTTCCCTGTAAAGTATGCATACCTCTCTTTACTTTTTGGGACACTAATTTGCACTCTCCCATCATTATGTAGTCATTCATTTGAGTGTCAGATAAATATGTTTTAAACATTAGTAATACATCCTTCGTCTCAGAATCGATGTATGTTTTGCTGTGAGTAATGCTTATGGAGAAAGGGGGAAGTTAAAAGACGCAAAGGGAATGCCCCAAACACTGTTTCTCAGAGAAGTGTTTTACTGGCAGGTCTTTCACTAAAGCGTATAATACTGGTGTTGATTTTAGCTGGCTCTAGACAGACTGCAGTTAGCCCAGTCAATGGCACTGTTCAAGGCCCCTACATCATTCTCTCTCAGCAGAGCTGTGACTACCTTGTAAAGCTGCTCATAAACTGACACTAACAGAGCCAGCCATGCCCCAATACATAAAGCACCCAAAGCAACACACAAATGCATCACCAGCACTACTTTTCACCTGAATACAGCTATCGCAGTGCACATGATTAAAGAGGCTTTGAGTCAGGTACATTACAACAGTTACCCAAGCATCACCATAAAGTGATTTTAGCGCTCAAAATCTCAAAAAAAGAGTCAGTACAGGGTTGAATTAAGACATGCAGTTTCAAAACCTCTTAGTAAGATGAAATATTATAATCTTCCAGAGTATGAAGAGATTGAATAGCTCAAATAAAGACTGATTGTGAATTAGGTGGAGCTTAATCCTGCTATTAACTGAAATAAGAACAACTGGCCAGACTCAGTCACTGCTTGGCTGGGAATCTGTTTTGTGTCTTTGCTTGTGGTTTTAATTGTAACAAGCTGAGGGGAGTAAGCAAAAAGACTGAAATCTATTATGCCAATGTCACTAAGGCAAGAATTCCCATCGGAACATCACAGCAAAAGAGGTCTTTAGGTGCAGATTCCCACCAGAGCAGCATAGAACTACAGCCAGGAAAGCAAAGGCAGGTCTGAAGAGAAACATCCTCATTTTCCATGAAAATTGTTAAATTAAGAAATCCAACAAACCAAGCAGACAAAAGGGGTCAAAGGTTTTTGTTTTTTGCTGTGAATGGAGGCACAGTGACTGAGGAATGAAGACAGAGCAGCATTTAAGGGCCCACAAAGCTGTGCATTTAAATAAACAGGGTTACGTCCTCCTCTTTTGGGCCCAATGAAGTCCATCAAAGAACATGGTAATGCCCCACTGAAAAGACGCAAGGACTCCCAAACTCCCGCCTTTTCACTTGGTGTGAAAGAATGTGACATAAAAAACACATCACCCCCCATGAAAAACAGACAGAAATTGAGCTTTAAATATTTTCTGCCCTGGTTACTGCTTTAATTCATTATTGGGGTTACCATGTGGGACATGTGGGACATGTTTGCAGATGTCAATATTTGTGGGAAGTGAATGAATGATTTTGTGCCCCTAAGTAGTAAAAAAAAAACAGAAATACAGGAATCAATAAAAAACATTGATGAGTGGCAAAGACAGCCCCAACAGCATGAGGCATTCTGCTCATCCATGTGATTTGCTATACTCTAATACAATTGAAACACTAAGTGCATTGAAAACAAAAGATACTCGTTAAACTTACACTTGTGGTGTTCATTTATGTAATAGTGTGTTTACCCTAAAAATCATGTTGAACTCTTGTGTAGTATCTCTGTTTTAAGTGACCATTCCCAGTGAAACTCTGACTGGCACAAGCCAGAAATCAGGGATGACACAAGATGTTACATCTGAATAAATATTATATGCTCCAGTCATCATCTGGCCCTGTTCACTTAAGCACGCATGCATGTGCCCACACACACACACACATACACACACATTGTTGCACACAGAGAAAGTAGCTCATGTTTACTATAGAGGCTCCGAGATTCCTGGCCGGTCCTGAGCAAAAGGCAGGTGCTACCTGCCAGCTTGGTCCCAGCAGAACCACCACATAGATGCAACTGATTCACTCTGCAAAGCATCAACTTTCAAACTACTTTTAATTTTATAAGAACTCAGGGGCCACTAACTGGTGTGTATGAAATCACAGCTCTGGCTCTGGATCTATGGCCACTTTACAACTGCACCATAGGGCCAGTGCAGGGGGACTCTTACACTCAGACATCTGTTCATTTACTGTAACTGTTATCAACCATCATGCTTTCACCATGCAAGTAGTCTCGTTTGGCACGCCACTTTGGCTAGTTAAGGAGACAGAGGGAATCACATTTTACAATACAGTTTGCAAGTTGGCTAAGGGTTGTATTTGGTTCAGATGAATGGGAAAATGTTATAGAGTGTCAAGGCTACTCAATAACACAATAGCAAAATAATTAATAGGCTATGGTTAGATGATGTGTTTCTCTCCCTTTGTCCCTCTCTCTCCCTCTCCTCTATTTCAGCAGACTCAGTATCTCATGCTACTGAATGCGACCCCTCTCTTCCTCCATATAAATGATTAAAGCTCTCATTAGTGTTAGGTGATATGGCTGCAGTGGAAAATGTCTTTGTGAGAGGTAGAAAAGAGAGGGAGAAGACAGAAAAGAAGACAGGAAGCGGGCCGAGCAAGGAGAGGAGGGTGGCAAATTGAGAAGAGAGGAAAAAACAGAGTAGGGTGAGGGAGAGGTTGAAAATGAATGGCTGGCAGGAAGCAAGAGGGTGGTGAGATGAGTGTGGTGAATCAGAGTAAGGGAAAGCGATGGTGGATAAATGAAATGGTTTAGAAATGTAATGTTGATGGCAAAGAAGGATGGGAAACATGGTTGCAGCTGGGGAAAAAGTGAGAAAGAGGTTTCACTTCTGTTTACAGCCCTCTCTTCAACATCGTAGCCTATTGCACTAGGATTTAGTTAACTAAAGGATATTTCCATGCAATAATTTTGGGGAAGTTAAGCCTTGTTTGTAATTTCTAGAGGGATAAAGTATTCCATCTCCTCATGTCATGTGGAGCAGAACTCAGGGGGCGTGACACGGACTCAGGGGCCATGACCTCCCTATAAGAGATGAGTCTCACCACCTAATCATCTACAATCTGTCGTACATTCCCCATCTACAAGCCCACAATTATGACTGTGACTCTTCCTTAAATAGGTCCCATTGAAGGGCTTAAGCCTCCTCTACAGGCTTATTCATCAGACAGGGAGGTCTAGCTCAGATGAGCAAATTGAGGTTTATTTGCCTGACTGCTATAAATCTACTGAACACACTGCTCTAAATAAAGCCTGGTAAACTTTGCCTTATGTGGTCACGCCTCAGGTATGCTGGTTTTGAGTAAGTATGTGTGTGTGTGTGTGTGTGTGTGTGTGTGTGTGTACATACTCGTGCGGGTGGCCTCCATACAAGCAGATGTTACAGCACAGCATTGCAATAAATACAATAGCTTATTGCTTTATCAATGATTCACAGAAAACTACTTTAAACCAATGAACAGCTCAGCTGCATGAGTAAGCGCTTGGCTTTGGCCTGCACCTGTTATCATTGGCTCTGATAGCGCATTTATCTGCTTCTGGCCTGAAACACCTGAATGCTAAACACTGTTCCAAGTACCAGGAGAGATAAGATTAAAAATATTAAACCAAAAATAGAATGAACTTAAAAACCTGACTCAAAAGACCCAATAAAATGTTACAAAGAACAAGTCACTTCATGATTTGAACGATGCTTCCCTTAAAAACACCTTAATAACCTCCCTAAACACTAGGAAGCATCTGTTTTGAAAATTTGGAATCTTCCTTAGGATGCACTTTTATGCTTTTCTGTAACAAATAGTTTTTACCCTTCAAGGAGAATGTCACAAGTTTCATCCTCCACTCTTTTACCTTTACCTTTAAAGGGCAAGCAAGTGCTCAGAATAGATGTGCTCCTTGCCTTTGCCTTAATTTATAGTTGGAAAAAAATTCAATGATGCAGAAACTAGCTACTTCACACCAAAACAGGTTAAATTACTGTTTTAAAAAATGTTCACCCTATAAATACTTGGAAAACGTCATTTAATTAGATCCAAATAAATTTGCTGTGTGTCCAACAACTAATACTAATATTTCAGCAGCTGAACATTGTCAGCTCAACACTGTGGATAGTTGTTACTAATGGCATGGCCTGATATGAGTACCCATGACACAATAACCCCTGAGCTGTGGTTGTAAAAGTCTAAAGACATGCGTTCACATTCAACATGCCACGGGTAAGGGCATCTCTGCAGCTAAGCTGCACCTATCAATTCTCTCCAACCTCATAAGTGATAAGGCGTTGGTATGTGTGGCTTGGATCTATTCCCACCTCCTGACTTGTCAGCTTCTATTTTTCATGACAGGTCTTGATTATGTATAGTTGTTAGTGGCTTACCATATTATTAATGCTTGTTGGTGGTTGCTCACTGTCTTGTAGCCTCGGGGATTCTCACATTTCTGTGAACTGGAATTTTAAAAGAATGTTCCAGTAAATGGCGAGAAGCAATGTGCAGAGAACCAGATGGGTGAAAAAGGGGCAAAAGGAAGAGATGCTATCTAGAATGTGCAGAGTGAGCGATTTTCCATCTGTTCATTTTTGACAAAGAAAAGCAATTAACAAGAACTGAGGAGGCTAATACTTCTCATTACAGACCTTTGACAGCCTCAGCGAGGAACCATACAAAAGAATAAATTACACTGGGATGGATGGAGAGAGGCAATAAAAGTGAACTTCAACTAGTATGGAGCTATTTTCGGCATGTGTATGGTCCTATTACAATGTAACTTAACTTAGACTCATCCATGGCTAGAGTATATATATATATAGTATATTCCATTGGTTATACAGTACACCAGTTCACAATAGACTGACGTGCTAGATATCAGGATTTCATTCAGAGGAGATGTTTGGCTATGAAAAGGGACCATGCAGCTGAAAATGTAACAATGAGCCTTACTAAACTTAACTCCTTCGCTGAGACAATATTTGGCTATATATACATATCAATATATGACACTCTCTGTAATGCAATATCTCTGTAGGTAACCAGTTGACCCATGCAGAACAGCTTCTTCCTTCAAAGGCATTGTCCTACTGCTGTTCATACAAGCACCAACTACAACAATAACAGGGCTGAGTCTAAAGCCCAGAGGAATGTCACACACAGGCATTCTCACCTACAAATGTACACAGAGAATCTCAAGTCTTAAGAGGAAAAAATGTGTCACCTCAGCAATAGGATAGTAAAGTTAAGTTTAAGAGTGCTTTAAAATGGTGTCTGTGTCCTGAAGAGAACCCTTACTGCAACATGGAATTTAAGCACTTCCTATTGAGTTGTTCTCCTTGCTTTTGTGTGTGTGTGTGTGTATGGGGTGTGTGTGGGTGTGTGTGTGGAGGGGGGTAAATCAGGTGCAATGTCAAAATTTTAACATTTTTTCGTGGTGCAGTTTGATGTGCGTGCTAACTTGGCAGCTCAGTGATATGAGTGTTTGTCAGATTGTTATCCTTTAACAGTTAACTCTCCTGATTATAACCTTACAGTTTCAGGCTTTCAATCCATCACCTTTCCTCTCTCTCTCCATGACTTCTTGGACTCCTGTCATTCTTTCCAGAGGTCCCTCCAAACTCCAGCTCATCCATCACTGTGATCTCTATTATGGAGCAAGCTCCCTACTGTGGTCAAGGACTGTGATAACAAGACAGCCTAGAACCAGATGTGTGTAAAGGTGAGTGGAAAAGGTGATTCAATACCATTATTCCTTATAGGGTTCTCATAAAGAAAGAGATGTTTCGATATTTAGGGTTTATGAGGGAGAAGGGCAATGAGCTTGATAGACCAACCTATCGACTACTGTACTACTACTGCTGCTGCTTTCACGCCTCTCTCTCTTACTTTAGATTCAACTTTATTGTCATTGCACAGAGTACAAGTACTGAGACAAAAAAATGTATTTTTTCACACACCCCTGACTAGATACACATACGCACACATACATACATACACTATATTGCCAAAAGTATTGGGACACCCCTCCAAATAATTGAATTCAGGTGTTCCAATCACTTCCATGGCCACAGGTGTATAAAATCAAGCACCTAGGCATGCAGACTGCTTCTACAAACATTTGTGAAAGAATGCGTCTCTCAGGAGCTCAGTGAATTCAAGCGTGGTACCGTGATAGGTTGCCACCTGTGCAATAAGTCCATTCGTGAAATTTCCTCGATACTAAATATTCCACGGTCAACTGTTAGTGGTATTATAACAAAGTGGAAGCAATTGGGAACAACGGCAACTCAGCCACGAAGTGGTAGGCCACGTAAAATAACAGAGCGGGGTCAGCGGATGCTGAGGCGCACAGTGCACAGGAATCGCCAACTTTCTGCAGAGTCAATAGCTACAGACCTCCAAACTTCTGTGGCCTTCAGATTAGCTCAAGAACAGTGTGCGCGGAGAGCTTCATGGAATGGGTTTCCATGGCCGAGCAGCTGCATCCAAGCCTTACATCACCAAGTGCAATGCAAAGCGTCGGATGCAGTGGTGTAAAGCACGCCGCCACTGGACTCTAGAGCAGTGGAGACGTGTTCTCTGGAGTGACGAATCACGCTTCTC
>OOFE01011268.1:0-13652 GCA_900323365.1 Monocentris japonica
GGGAGGATGGGGGGGTGGGGATGGGGCGGTGGGATAGTTAGTTCCCTGTAATCTAGGCTTGGTGAGTGGCATGACCATCATCTTCTCTCCGCTCTCCCCACAGAAGTAATGACAGGCTGGGGACAAATGGCAGGACAGGCTCCAAACCGACTCAACTCTGCACTGCACAGAAAAACATGATCCCCTTGAAACAATTAGATACATTGGATGCATTTAACCTACGTCGATCTGTGAAGCCATTAAAATGGCTGATGTGTGCCATTATGCTGTAAGGAAAGAGATGGTCTTACAACAGCACTAGGAGAGGAAGGGAGATGTGGGTGCATTTCTTTTGCAAGCTTATTTTGTTTTCTGTTTTGTTTCTTTTCCTCTTTTTGTTGTTGCTTTGCTTGTGTTGTTTTTAATTTGGCGTGAGAGCTTGCTTTCAGGCTCACAGTGCGGGCCAATGAATGGCAATGTATGAAAGGTTTTGCACACCATAATTGTTTGTTTCGTTCAGTGCTGCAGAATGCATCACTAATATGAGCATTTATCAAGAATGTCACTTCTCCATTTTGTAATCTACACCTCAACACACAATATACAAAGCTTATGTCGGCCATTAGACAAGGGTGGCTCCTCTTGAACCGAGCCGCTTTGACCTGACCTCTGTTAATTCATCTCCATACAAGCGCCACTGACCGTAGGTGGAAAGGAAGAAACGCCTGTAGGAGGAGGAGTGACATTTCCAGAAACAGGATGTTGCCAAACACACCGAGATGGAAGTCACACGCTGCTGCATACGCTCACATGTTTGTTTCCCTGTGCGCTAATGCATTCTCGGTAAAATAACAAAACAGTTTTGGCTCTGTTTTGGACAACTCTCAATATTCTGCCACAGAACAATAGTTTGACAAGTGTTGTGATACGGTGGTTGTACCCTTTGGAGCTGTTAAGATAAACTTTCCCTTCCTTTACAGTGTCTGACTAATGCTGGGAGACAAAGTGTAGCAGAAGATAGGGAGCGGGTGTTGTTGTCAGAATGGCCCAGTGGGACTTCCTTAGGTTTACCCATGGCACAGAGAAAACTGTGCCAATTGATTGTGTGTAGCATAGAATATACTAGCCCGACTATTAACAGTTCATTGTGTGTGTGTGTGTGTGTGTGTGTGTGTGTGTGTGTGTGTGTGTGGAGTCAGATTCCCCTAGTGCTTTGGTGCTTGATGGTATCAGCAGCAGAGTGGGTTCAATGAACTCACAAGCCAGGGGTTATGTTAAAAAATGTAATTTCAAATTAAGAAAAATCTAACCAATTTATTTAGAGAATAATCTCAATTAGAAGGCTGCAGAAAAGAAATACATTTGTTAGAGTGGGGTAACTGAGAACACCTGGTGTGTGTTTCAGGTCTATACCTGATCGTCACCATGGTAACAGCGATATGTGGCAGTGGCTGTGTCATCTGTGGCTATGATTATGCTGTCTCTGCCTGAGGAAAAGAGTGCATGCGTGAGGGTTAATACCCACTTTTGCAGACCAGAAGGTGGGACAGTTTTTTTTACTACTGAGTGATTCATCTTCTAAAATATAGCCAAACTTTGGCTAGGTGAAGGAGGGCAGTGAGAGGTGAGGGGGCTCATGGGTTGCTCATTTCGGCATGATATGTTTGACTATTTGGTGCACCAGGTCACATCGTCTGCCTCCAGTCCTCAAACGCCTTGCCTTTCCCTCTCTGTAAATTTTTATTATGAAATACCTGTATTCTTCCAAGATGCTTATAAGACACTTCAAACCACATCCTCCCGTGGTGTTAATAAAAAGGAGCTCCCTTGATGTGAATTGAGCACCCTCACTCTCTGGGGTGAAGGGGGTATTGTTAAGGATGGATGAAGCACGCCCCTCTCTATTCACCTGGAGGATTGGAGCGCAGCCACATAAAAGAAGCACTGTAAAGAGAAAAATGCCTCTGTAGGCTTAAGAAACATGATTTACACAAACTGAGTAAATGTAACTTGAGAAGGCATCGATTTAGAAATTACCTGATTGTTTTGCGCCGCTATCCTCATGAGCAATCGGCATAAGTGGAATTGTATCTCTGCGCTGAGCGTGACTCAACTTGTGGGACTCAAGAGTAGTGTTTAAATATGTTTTTCCTCTGAAATGAGCGGTATTTGTTCATTTCATCCTGCAACAAAGCCTTGAGTGATTTTAGTTTACCAAGACAGACAGAGAGAGATGGTTGGCTGGCAGTGGTTGCAGTGATCTGGCAGCTCGCTTTATAACCTGTGGATCAATAACATCACCAACAAATAAGTGAGTGACTCTTCTCCGTCTAATAGCAATGACATCAGTAGCGGAGTTCTTCAGGTGAGAGTGGACCTGTTGGGATAACTGTTGCAAACACCTGCAGAGGTGCATGGTGTATGTATAAATCAAACGCCTCCCAGGTACCCTGAAGAGGCAGGTTCCCTGTGTTGATTCCTGTACTCTCTGTATAGTTTAGGGTCTCTGAAGCAGCTCTTCTCTTTGTGGCAGCCTTCCTGCTCCGTTGATGTTTCAGTTGATGTGAAACAGTGGCGAACATCACATCCAGCAGGCACCGACAGCTCTGTTGAAGAAACAGGGAACAAATTAAAGACACAACTAGACAATTAGAAAACCTACTCTTTACAATATCAGTAAAGCTCAAATATAAATTTGTTCCAACTATCTGCAGTAGGTGGAGGCAGTGACTGTGGACCTGTCGTAATTCAAACTCCTCCCAGGTACCCTGAAGAAGGGTAATGTCCTCTCTAGGTTTGGAGGTCTCCTGGCCCTGGAGAACAAGGCACAAACTGTTCATCTCTATAAATAACTGGATGCCTTTAGATTAAAGTAAGATTGAGATTGGATCTCTGTTAGACTATTAAACTGCATTTAGTTTCCTGGAACAGTAGGCCTGTCATCATCTTCCTGACAAGTGGTCGCCTCAGAGCAGTATATCTCAAGTCTCCCATGGTTTCTAATGCATAAACTACCTGGTGTATTCCAGCACAAAATTGCTGTCTGGTCAGTCTCAGCTGGGCTGTCATTCTCACTCACCGGGATCTGGTCATTTTCCCACTGAAAAAACACACATCACAAAATGCTCATTTATGCTCCATAATTGTATGACTGTCCATACTCTGTGGAAAATGCATTTGAGAGTTTTCGTTGGTGCACTTTTGTATAAAGTCCTGAGATGCATTAAATTTAACTTTCATAATGATATGTTTCCTCAAAATACACATTGATACACTCTGTAATATGTGATATATTAATAGCCTTAAAATAAATAAAAATGCATAAAAGCAAAGAATAAAAAAAGGAATGGAAAAGCTTGACTTTTATAGACAGGGAGATATTTAAAACCAAGAACAGCAAGCCAATGGAAATCAAGAAAGACCAGGAACAATGGAAAATAGAGCTCGGCGAAGTCCAACTAAACCTGGCCAACTGACTATATAAAACATACCAGATTTCTTATAGGTGTTAAAGTGTTATTCTTAAGTGCCATAAATTCAGCACCTCTTCAGTTTTGCACTGTTAGCATTGCCTTGGTTTGCCCTCTCCTTTTGTAGCATACCTCCAGCTGGCATTCAGTGAAGGGGCGATAGCCTCTATTAGAAATATAAGAAATGTGCACACATATGCACACATAATCCTGTGTGTGGGAGAGACTTGTTGTGGTGCTGGTTAAATCTCAAAAGCAGAGGAAAGTGCTAACTGACTGACATTTCATTTAATGTGCTGCACGCAGCGATTGTTTGCCATTGGTGTTTTCTCAAGGCATGCGTCCAGAGATTTGTCATCAGGTTGCTCTGTTTGCCTTTCTACTCGACCAAAGCGGTTTACAGGAACGCCATGCACCTGCTATTGAGCATAATACCACTCAGGATGTTTGCCTGCCACTTGTTTATCTCTGTTTGTGCAATGGGGAGGAAAAAAAAACCTTTCTAAGGTAAAACAACACTGAGAAACTTGTGTAAGCTAAAGTAGTAACACTTTAACACTGAAACAGGAATGTGAAGTGACACTAAAAAAAGATCATGTTAAATAAGCCCTCTCAGGGTACACTGGAGTGTTGTGTATTTTCCTGAAGCAGATAAAGTTATAAACAAGTGTGTTTGGGTGTTGTGGTCAGTGAGGAGGATGTAGTGACCCTCTGGGATCCCACATGTGCTGAGGTCAGCGGGGAATGAGTGTTTTGGACTCGCAGCGCTGTCGGATCTCCACCTTGTGGCTTGGACCCCATCTTACAGCGCATTGAACACATGGCATACACACTTGAACAAACACACATGCACACACCCAACCACCCAGGCACACGAATGAGGCAAAGTTTGTTAAATGGGACAAGTTAAATCTCTCAAACCGCAATCTTGAATCTAAATCTCTAGTGCAGATTTGCAACATGTCCACACACTTATATATACATACACAAATAAAAACACAACTAAAAATACTAAAACAGGCTCACCAAATCCAGCTCTATAAAAGAACTGTTAATAAACTTTGCTTCACAGAGCACAGCAGTGAGCTGGTGGTGTAAGCAGGAGGAGACGTTGTGTGAGGAGAGTTATAAGCGCCAGGGTCAGGGGGTCGGGACTGAAACCTGACATCATGGCCTGAGTATGCAGAGCAAAAACACATGTCTGCAAAACCCCAGCAATAGAGAGCTAATTTATGAGTGTTACAGAGGACTTAACCTACGTGTGTCTTCAATAAAAACCAACACTATGAGATATGGAGAGGCTCTCACCACCTCTTATGTCAGCTCTGATAAATGGCAACCCTGGACCCTCTCCAGGAGGCCATGTACCAGATAAATATCATTTAGAGTGTCCTGCAATCAAGATCTAAATGACTACAGTATATTGCAAGCATGTAAAAGTGCTAATTTTATGACAACTTGGTGTTAAAATTAAGGATGAGTAGCCCCTTGTACATTACACTGTAATGACTGCAGTTTTCTCTGAAAGTCTACATAACTTGTGAAACATGTTCATATTTTAAACCGAAGTGGGAAGTTTGGGTTATTAACGTATCTTCAGCACACATAGGTGAAACTTCTGGTTAACCTATTTTGGAGCATGCCATTTCAAGTCTTGCTATGTTGAGTTTTGGCCTCATAATAACATGGTTCAAGACTTTGTGAGCCACATGAGCTTTACTGAGGAGAAGGAAAAAAAAAAACCTGCCCAACCCCTCGGAAGATTTCCTGTTTCATGAAGAGTGCACATACTGTGTGAGTCATATAGGGCAAGTCCTGCCTGGTCTATTTACTCTGCTTCTACTCGGGGCTGAGAAGACGCTCGAGAGCAACAGGCGGACCAAAGAAAGTTTGGATGTTTGTCGTTTTCAAGGTTTTAATAAATTAATGAGAAAAAGGGGAGTGTATAATCCGTTTCTAAATGGAGCAACTTCGGTTTTCCGCTTTTTGGTGTGGAACGATACTCTTTTCTAGTATTCTGCTAGACCAGCCGGGTGAGTGAAACTTGATTTCTTGAAGGCTGTCAGAGCGCTGCCTTTAGAAACAATGTTAGAAACATTTATGGAGGATTACTGACCGCTTCTGGAGGTGACATATCGCCTCCTTCACGGCGGCATGATAGGAAGGGCAACAACAACAAAACGTCTTGTGTCTTCCTGGGAACTAGTACTCAGTTTCTTCCACATTTAGCAAGGGTGTTTACATGTATGTCTAACTGATATGTACAGGAAGTTTCCATTTAGACCGCAAACCTCCACTGTAAGAGAGCGTGCGTTGCGCGAGCTACAGTAAGTGTGCTGCATCACCTGTTGTAACTCACAACCTGCCTGTCTGTCAGAGGGATTCTCCATCTTTGATGTGCAGCGAACACTGGTCTATCATCCCCCTGAAGAAGGCAATGTTTTACCTTCATCTGTCTCAGACTCAGTCCCAATGGCACCAAGTGGCTTTGGCTGCTCCTAATCCTCGTTCCCCCCTCTCTACAATTATGTGTAGCCCTGGGTGACAATTACTACCATTCATCCATTCCATAGCCCGCCTCCGTGGGTTAAAATGACATGCTCTTTGAGAGGAGCTGCTCTAATGATATAATTACTCTGGCTCAACCACCTTACCACTGCTCGCACTCAGGCATAGACTATCCCCTCAATGCTGATTTACTTCAAAACACCTCAGCCCCAGGCCAAATTTTAAATTGCACTCTCAAATAGTTTAGTCTGGAGCTAAAGGTATAATGTTCTAATGTTTTTATTTGTGAAAGATTAAGCACTCTCCAGTCAGACAAGGATAGAAAGCAATACCCATCTGCAATATCCTGCTACCATGCACAGGTATCTCACTCTAGCTCTGAATGAGTGCCAGCAGCAACAGTGTGGCTTCTATATAGTGCTCTAGATTTGCTCCTCTCTCAGTCTGCAGGTTGTATTTCTGTTGCTTCAAGCCGCAGTTCTAACCCCACCCTGCAGACTGGGCAAAAGGATACAGTAGGCTTTTTGTCCCACGTCAAGAGCACAGCACCTTCTCCTCAAGTCAGTGTGAACGCAAGGGTGAAGACATATTTGACTGACACTGTGAAGAAGTCTGACTTCGCTTGCACTCCTCAGCCACACATAGTGGCTACAGCATAGACATACGTATTTTCACATTGTGGTCATGTGACCAGACATAGCAGTCATACCACATTTGCCAACTTCAGCTAGACATCTTCATAATGCTGCAGACATTATTAAAACCCCCGCTACACCGTCTTCCTCAACTAAATTCAGTTCTCTGTGACAGAAGTTATTGGGGAGGAAATCTTTTGAGCTGCGTTGGCAGAACATAACCCACTTTCACCATTGGTTTGGTCACGTGTGACGCAAGAAACAGGTTCAGCTTCCTGTGCACATGGAGAGAAGCACACTTGCACACTTGAAATGAGTGTTTATATGGTTGTATTGTGGCAGTGCTGTCACATGATGTGTCTCCCTCTCTTTCTCTCTGTTTTGATGATCAGGAGATTCCGATTTCACTCTCTTTCAGTTTGAATTGTTCAATGTAACACTGTTAGGAGCTGGAGGAAGTGAAGTCCTCACCACATGGAAATCTCAGCTACTCTCTCAGCAGTCTTGCTTTCTCTCTCTCTCTCTCTCTCTCTTCTGTCGACCCACAGCGAGTGGCCTAACTAGACTTTATTTTCATCATGCCGCTTGGGCCTACGGTGTGTAGTCATCATGTGAGTACACACCGTAATCGCGTGGGATTATCCGTCCGATGCATATTTTCCCGATGATGTAGCAACCACTGGTACTATATAGAGGCAGGGGAAATCGAAATACCCTCTGTTATAATGACTTACAACTCTCAAAGCCACAAGCTCCACTTTCTAATCATACTTTAATGTGGTGGTGCTGGTGAACGCAGCGCTCCCTTCTAGTTGTTGAAGAGGAGGGGGAGGTACCTTGTTGTGAGCTTTTGTTGCACCATCTCTCATTTCTGAGCCAAGCAGAAGCGTGCTGCCTGCCTGATTTTATCAGCATTGCTGCTCAAAGTGCAAGGACACGCTGATGACTTCAGTTGGTGGAATTTTTGTGGAAATGCAAACACACTCTGCAAACATGTGTGTGCAGAAATACACACACACACACATTTCTTTCTCTCTCCAAATATGCATGAATGCCAAATATCATAATTTCTTTTTTTATATCATAAGTCATCGGCTTGACAAATTAGAGACTTCTCGGCAAGGAGATGTATCCTTTGTTTGTTGTTCTTGCCTGTCTGGCAGTTGTCTCTGTAGATGATTATCAAGCCCACAGGCACTCATCACACAATCCTGTCTGTCTCACTGATATGGGTCTGTCTGCCGGCAAAGTCAAGTCTGAACATGACCAAAGGAGATGGATGGCACCGTGAACTCCTCTTATTGTTCAGACCTCACAGGAGAAAATCTGTCCACCCCTCTAGGAAGACATAGTTTGGATTTTATTGTGGTCTTTGTGAATATCTGCTTCTGCTTGTGTGTAATTGGCAAATTTGATGAGACGTGCGACCTTTCATGACTTTTAAAGTTACTCTTGCTTTTCATGTTCA
The DNA here is from genome assembly GCA_900323365.1 of Monocentris japonica. NCBI lineage: Eukaryota > Metazoa > Chordata > Actinopteri > Trachichthyiformes > Monocentridae > Monocentris > Monocentris japonica. Next base: position 8,061 of record OOFE01011268.1, read on the forward strand.
GAAATATCATGTACTGTGCAAATGTCTTCAAAAAATTTGAAAATAATGAAATGAAAAGTTTCTAAGTATCAAAAAATTACTATAAAAAGCAGTACTGTAAAACACTAATGCAGAAAACTAAAAAATAAACATCTAAGTCCAAATTTATATTTAAAAAAGACTTTTGCACAGTACTGCCTATTTCTCTAATTGGTCATTGTGGAGGTATTTTGCTGTTTCTGACTCCATTTACTCCGTTTCAATGTCAAGAAGTCAAGCCTTTTATTAGTAACAGTCTCATACACATTCAATAACCCTTTGTAGGGCTTAGCTTGTTCATTATATTTCATGCAGAAGACATAACCAAATTCCTTGCATCCACAAGTCAGAATCTTGTGATCTTTAAGTGTTTTGACTGCTTTAATGGTCTATGGTCTAAGGATCTGATTGCCCACGAGAAGATGTGCTTGAACCGGATTTTACATTTTTCCTGAGTAGATTGGACATTTTCTGTATATCCGACTTACCGGCTTGTCCCTCTCTCCATCTCTTTTTCAGAGGCCAATCTGAGTATGATTAAGTTAAAGAAGCTGTGTAAGTTCTGCGATGTGCAGGCAATCAGCTGCACTGCCACAGGGAGCTGCAATATAGAGTGTGATATCACAGCTATCTGCCCCCATCTGAATGACGTGTGTGTCAGCATCTGGTGAGTAACAGCTGGATTTCCAAAACACAATTTTGCAGCCCCAATTCAATTAAAAACAAAGGCTTATGAGGAGGGATGCAAAATGCCTGTTATAAAATGGATGCATGTGGAAGCTGTGACATCAAATGAATGCTAAAGATACAGTTCAATACAAAACAATGCATTGCACACAGAGATTACACAGATTTTGCACAGACAGCACACATATTAGGCCATAGTTGTACACATGAGCGCACATAGATATAGACACTGACATCTTCTTTTAAGTGACCTTTTATTTTTAACACATTGTCAATCACAATCATTCATGTAAAGGCCATTGGGTAGATTATGACAGCACATGAGCTCCTATCCAACCATCAACATCAAATCTAACTGTGAGCATGAAGTAGATATGTGTGTGTGTTAAAAGCTTAAGGCAGTGCTACTGTTTCTCATTACATTAGCAATGTTGTTGGCGTGGTATGAGCTGATGTTAGCAGAAAGCTAATGGCACATGGACAGCAGCACCTCTTTAAATGTCTTTCATGGCAACATGGCCAATGCTGCCCAGCAGGGGAGCAAAGATATGCATATTACTGCAGCTTCAGGGTTTTCCTTGCTGCACATGTGAAATCGTATTTCAAAATCGCCCTGTTTGTAAACGCGACCTCTGCATTGCAATAATTTCCATATTGCTGAGACTGCGGGTTGTTGAAAGAGACAAATATACCATTTCCAATTACCACTTTATCACTGTACAGCTGAAAATTTGTATTATTTGCACAGCTGTAGCCTTGCCGTCATTGCCTACATGATAATCCGGATCTTTGAAAAGGGACTTAATCTCCAAACAGAATCACTTGGGTAAATAAAGACTAAATACAAATCAAAATAAACCCAATATAATGTTTTCGGCGCTCTGTTTCCAAGGAGAAAGAAAGATGACAATGTCACCATCGAAACAATCTGCCACAACCCAGCTCACAAACTGTACGGCCTGGTCCTCGAGGATTACAACAACAGCAAGTGTGAGATGAAAGAAAGGAAGGGCATGGGCTCCCAGTTCTTTATCTGTTCCTGCTCTGAGGATGAGTGTAACGAGCACATCTTCTTCACCTCCCGTAAGTTGAGACACTTATTGACCCCTTATTTGACCCACTCTTTGTGAATTTCTTCAAACAATGCATTTTGTGTGGATAATCCCTTTAAGATGGTGTGATTGTCAGAAAACGATAGCCCAGTGAACTGCGCCAACCGAGCATCAGAGATGTGTTTATTCAGGTTTTATAACTATCAAGGCTGTGGAAATTTCATCAACTGTTTAAGATTTTTTTTTTTTTTTTTTCAGAAAAGTTATTTTTTTGTTGAACAGTTAATTAAACCTCCAGTCCATCAGTAGTGCAAAGTTATAAAAGTCTCCTTACACTGCCTTTATTTTGTATCACTACTGATTTTCCATACAGTTTCTCAGTGGAGCAATAGTGCAGTAACATAGCAGCAAGCATGTAAAAATCTGTAAAACATAACACGGTAACGTCATAGTCATGGTCCAACTCATATTATTATGCAATTCCTTTCAGCTTGTCATGTAAGGTGTCATGCATGAACGCTAACACGTGTGCACTGTACATTCTCTCCAGATACATGATTACAAACAGGTTCACAATCTTTTACAGGCATATTGGTTTGTAGACTCCAGTTACAATATTGGCCCTGGAATCAGATGTATTTTGACTACAGCATCCAGGCAATAATAACACTGAGGTACATTTCCGAGACCTGGCTCTCCACAGAGAGCCAAATTGAAAGCATCTGCGCAGTGCAAACGACGTCATGGAAACACATTCCCTCACTGTTGAGAATCTCTCTGCGCCGTCTTAACTTCTCAGTGCATAGCATAGGACAGTGTTAGAATGAAGGAGCCCCAGCAGAAATGAACAGAGAAAATCCCAAAGTAAGTCAGTAAATCAGTAAATACTTTTAAAAGGTAACCTTTAGCCTCAGCACTCTCAGTCTACCGACTCGTGACCAGCTTTCCCCCACTGTAATGGGGAAAGGGTGAAACTGACTCTGACATCTAGAGTCAAATTTACCATTTTCCCAGTTTCAGCCATTCTCTGTGTTTGTATTCAGAGCTTTGAATAGTTCATGCGGTATATGAGGCTCTGGCCAGAGATGTCAGAGGGAGGCACAGTGACAGATTTGTTGTGAGGAATCGCCTCTCACTCTGTGAAAATCAAAACAAACTGGCTGGGGCCATGTTGAGGATTTCAGACATGTGGTTTCCTGTCTAGAAAAAAAATTAGAGAGAACCAGAGGGTTTGACTGGGCAATAAGCTAGATGCCCTCCCCTCCATCCTCCCTTATTCCTCCCAGCTAAACTTGCTTCTAATATCTGTCTTATTTATAGTCCTGATACTGACACTGACACTGCAGGCCTTGACAATCTGGAAAAGTATAAAACATGAATTTGCTCATTTTGACGGTTTTAAGAAATGTGGGAATTACACAAAAAGTCTAGAAAACTATGGAAAAATGTTGTTCAGTTCAAATGCACATACACATTTCTGCTATTGAAAACCTATGTTATTGTGAAGAGTGATATGGCATAGTTCAGTCATAGTGCCCAGCTGTTATTAGCAAATACATCATATGAAACACCAACCACAATCTTCAAATCCAGTCCAAAAATTAAGGTCTGGAAAATGGTGGAGTTTTGAAATGGAAAATGTGTCGGAGCCCTGTGTGGCACTCAGGGCGACTAGACGAGACAATGTGTTAATGATTCATTTACAACTCATCAAACCCAACTGAGGACCAATCCGGGTTCTCTTGTGTGACATATTGTGTCTGGAGTCTTCTTTTATTACTGCGGCCCCACAAATAGGACCATAAACACAGCATATGCATGAACTTTCACTGGTTTCCAAAACCGTAGTCGAGCTTGCAGACACACCACCTCTTAAAATATAAGAATCAGACATAAACTATAAAGAGACACAATATGTGGTTGACTGGGTCATGGTTTGGAGCAGACTGCGTTTGCAGGCCAGACGCTAACTTTGGCTTTCTGATGCTTGTAGACATTCCTCAGGGAAGGGTCAGGTTCCTCTGCTGTGCTGAGAATATTACTTCACTCTTACCAAGATGCTGATATAGTCTGCAAAGATAGAATGGAAGTTTTATTTTTTTCATTATGGGAGATGAATTGTTACATTTTTATGGTCTTCATCCTAAAAAAAAAGCAAGTGGAAAAATACAATATCTGTCTTTAAAGAATGTCTTGTGTCTGAAATATATCCTGTTCCCACAGAGCACAGTTGAGATAAAAATACAAACAACACATAAAATAAAATACATAAACCTTTAGAACTCTGTTGTAAAATATGGAGATGTAATAAAGGCGTACTAAATTAAAAGGAAAAATCTAGTCTGTAGCCCCAATACAACCTTCTCTGTTCTCTTTCATATGCCTTTTCTATTTTTCTTCTCATCATCACCATCATCCTCATCATCTTAAGCCTTTCCTTTAGGTCCCTCAGACTTGCTGGACTCCCAGGTGGTGTCTGTAATCTTGGTGGGCCTGGTTCCTCTGCTGGTTCTGGCTGTTCTGGTCATCACTTCCTTCTACTGCTACCGGGTCTACCGCCAGCGCCACGCCGGCTCACAACGCAAGAAGGGCCCGCTGGACTTCAGTGATGCTCGCGCCATCATGATGGACGACGAGGGCTCGGACAGCAGCTCCACCCACGCCAACAACCTCAACCACAACACCGAGCTGCTGCCCATCGAACTGGACGTCCAGGTTGGAAAAGGACGTTTCGCGGAAGTTTACAAGGCCAAGCTGAAGCAAGGCTCTTCAGCCGGGGAGCAGGCCTTTGAGACGGTGGCTATCAAGATTTTCCTAGACGAGGAGTATGCCTCCTGGAAGAATGAAAAAGACATTTTCTCAGATGCAGACCTGAGACACGAGAATGTGCTCCACTTTCTGACGGCAGAGGAAAGGAAGGTGCAGAAGCAGTACTGGCTGATCACGGCCTACCAGCCCCGAGGGAACCTCCAAGAGTACCTGACCCGCCACATCATCAGCTGGCAGGACCTGTGGCTGCTGGGCGGATCGCTGGCCCGCGGTGTGGCACACCTCCACAGTGACCACACCCCCTGCGGACGCTACAAGGTGCCCATTGTGCACAGGGACATCAAGAGCTCCAACATCCTAGTGAAGAATGACCTGACCTGCTGCCTGTGTGACTTTGGCCTTGGGCTCCGGCTCGACAACTCTCTGTCTGTGGATGAGCTGGCCAACAGCGGGCAGGTAAGCCCTCTTCTAATCCTGGAAAATTAAGGTCAAAATACCATTGCTTCAACATTTGTCACCCTTGTTGTACTTAGCGCTAGCCCACCCTCCTGCAGTATTTTCTTCACATTTTTCATTGAAAAGCAGGACAACAGAGGAAAGAAGAATGTTGTCGATCAGACTTTCTTTTTTTTTGATCCTCGGGGACACCATCCCTTAGTGTTTGGCGCTGATTACCTCTAAGCCCCAGATGGATAATGCTGTTAGAAATAGTGTTGTAAGTGTTCTTAGGTTGTTGTTTTATTATCGTCATCAGACAAACAGGCCGACTGACTGATTCTTAATGGAGCCATTAAGCTGATGTAATAGGCCAGAGTCATTTAGAGTCTGTTATGAAAATGACTCATTATGAAAAGGCCTCACTCTTTGCTTCTTAGCACACCTAATGCATTGTAATGCCCTTGATGCATTTAGAGGAAGTGCCAGTGAACACACTTTCCAAGGTACTAATTATGAAAACAGAAGTAATGTTGTTGAGCTTTGAGCTGCCTTTCTTCATCCAATCGCAATAAACATCAAAACATGTTTTGATGTTTATTGCGATTGGATGAAGAAAGGCAGCTCAAAG
>OOFE01011268.1:13672-27755 GCA_900323365.1 Monocentris japonica
GCATTGTAATGCCCTTGATGCATTTAGAGGAAGTGCCAGTGAACACACTTTCCAAGGTACTAATTATGAAAACAGAAGTAATGTTGTTGAGCTTTGAGCTGCCTTTCTTCATCCAATCGCAATAAACATCAAAACATGTTTTGATTCAAGTCATGGTGAAATTGAAAAATTAACACCAGTCACTTGCCAAATGCTGGTAAATTGCTTTGATTGGATTGTCAGCTGTGACTTGTGAGATCGTCTATTCTGGCAGAGAACCAACCATCAGTTAGATCTCTGATTTTGTTCTAAAATCTAGTTAGTTAAAACGGCTGAACAATTTAGTGATTTACAAGTCACTGTTCCCCGTAGTCTCCTGCTCTTCACGGTGCTATGCCATGCCAAACTACATTACACTCCCCCTCACCCCTCCTCAAATCATCCCCTGATCATATTACTCACGAGAATATACATTAATTTATGTTTTTTTTTCTTTTCTTTTCTCAGGTGGGGACAGCCAGATACATGGCCCCAGAGGTCTTGGAGTCTAGAATCAACCTAGAGAACATTGAGTCCTTCAAACAGACAGATGTCTACTCCATGGCTCTCGTGCTGTGGGAGATCACCTCCAGGTGCAATGCTATTGGAGGTAAGATGTCATCACACACAAAGAGACGTGACGGTTGGATGAAGTGCTACCCTTATTGGAGGCGTGGCTGCATGCTAGACCTGATAAACGTACAATTTTTAGGACTCAGTATCAGTTGTATATGTTGTAAATGCATTGTATAAGCATGCATACTGTGGGATACCAATCCCAGGTGCTGCACTATTGGGCGTAGGATACTCTGAGAGAATTAAGGATAGCAAAAGTGCTGCTGTGATTCCTTGATGGGAGACATGACTACATACTAGATCAGATGTAAGGTTGTTTTTGTGATCAAAGGAGAAATTTGTCTTTTCACTTGTCCCCCTCCACAGGGAGGTCAAAATGCGGGGGCAGCTAGAGAGCAGCGGTCCTGAAGCTGGTAGCAATCAACAAATAGAAAATTTCTTTGGATCATTTTCAATTATACATTGCAAACACCTCCAATAAACAATATTCCTGCCTGCCTGACCAATAACACGGTGGCGCTGCTATGCATGCAGTAGATGTCAGTCATGACCTTTAGTTAATAATAGAGGTAAACATGTTTTCCTTGGTGATTAGAGATTAGGCTGGGTCATTGGCTACAAAGGAAATCAATAGAAGGACAGATTGATGAAATTCCCTCTTGAGCCTGTGTAAATATCCTTAGAAATATTGTAAAAAAAAAAAAAAAAAAGAAAAATTGCTTCTACTGCTTGTTTGACCTCAAAGGAATAAGAGCGTATTGACGACTTTACCAATTAGGAGTGCAGTGACCAGCTTCACCTTTCATCTGAGTTCCCTCACAAGGAGTGAGACTTGTGTGGCAGGACTTATGTGTGTGTCGTCCACACCCCATTAATCTCTGTGGGAACAAAACAGGTGTCACACACACAATCTATCTTCTGGATGTCTCAAGGATCAACCCTCACTTAACTAATGTATCGTTGTTCCTGTTTGTCATTTTGTAGCAAAAACAAGGCCAGGATATGTGCAAATAATAGAAATGGGTGATTATCTGAAGGCAAACCACAGGGCAGTATTTCATGTCGACACACAGTCATTTGTTTTTACTTCCCCTAGTGTCTCTGTGGTCCAGTTTGTTACTGTGACCGGTCCTGTCTCCATTGTGTCAGAGCAGTGATTGAATGCTGGGTTCGGGCATGAACGGTTCTACATCGGTCTTTTCCTGTTTTGCCGTCATCGTCCCCCTCGGTGGCCCCTTGAACCATATCACTGCGGTAATGTTACCCAAGAGTCCTCTGAAGGAAAAACATGGCAGAGCGACCCACGATCCCTTTTACTTTTACCTCCCAGCAGCAGGAATATGTGTGCCCTGCGGGTACACCTCTGAAAAGAAAAAAGTCCTGAAAATATTTCCTGTTTTGCAAAGAGCACAGTCCCAAGACACACTGTCTTTAGTGTGAATTTAGTCTCCCTTATATGAGGATGTTCTGTAGCTAATGTCTCTAGGGAGTGCACTAGACAGGAAACATACTAGTGGTGCTTGTGATGCACTATACAAATCCAGTCTCAGTGGATAAAGGTTAGAGTGACTTCAATTGTTTTCTTCTCTCCAATGGATTTCAAGGAATATTCATGGGCGACACAGTTTTTCTTCTCCCATTCGTCTTCCTTCCAGTCATTTCAGTCATTTGTGAGTTCACGCATTCAAGTCCTTCTGCTCATTTTGGTCCCAACCACCAGAACCTCTGTATAGGGCAGCAGACATTATTTCCAGACACAGTTACCATGCGCTGCACCATGCTCTCTCTCGCTCTCTATCTCTCTCTTCATACCCTGAGGCAGGTGAGGGAGCAGTAAATTACTCTCCCTCTCCACCACAACACTGTGGATAGCCATCCACCTTTACTCCTGCCGACGGCGCTGTAGGCAGACATTTAGGGGAGATTTACGGGAGAGGGGAAGTGGGGGCGCCGTCCCATCCCTGGATCAGAATAGGGAGGGATAGGGAAAGGCAGCTGGGGTAATCCATGTGTTTTGGTTTAGTCTGCTCCCTTTTTCTGTGCTCTGTGTATCTCTCTTTTTCTCTCTCTATCCCTCTCACAACCTCTAGAGTTGGCATCTCTCCGAGACAAGTCAAGGGGTGAAATCTGTAGTCCATTAAGCCAAAAACCCAAGGAGACATTCACATGTTGAAAGGTTAAAACATTGTACAAACACAGCCAGCCTCCTACCTTGATACTCCCAGAAAAAGGTGGAAAGAATAAGCTGCCCCAGTGAGATGCAGGAACTTTGCTGTGCATGACTGAGTGGTGAAAAATGTCTTTGCAGTGAGAATGCTGGCATAGATATGGTATTGATTCAGGAATCAGAACAGCGTGAGCGTGAAACTGATGTGTTTACAGCCTGTACTTAGAGAGTTACATGCTTCCACACTGTTGGTCTCTTGTTTTTCAACACCTGTAATGAAGTTGCCAAGCTATCATTCTAGGTCGGTGAGTCACTCACGACACTGTGAAAACTCAAAATACGAATGCGTATGCACACACACACACACACACACACACACACACACACACACACACACACACACACACACTCAGACTGACGCATCTCAGTGCATCATTATAATGACTGGGGTGAAGCCTTGGCTTCCTTCTCTGTCTTGTTTCCACTGCCACCTGCCTGTGTGTGCCTTTGGAAGACAGATGTCTGATCAGTGCTCTGTGTCTCAATGGCAGGCAGCCACACAGTCACTCTGTCAGTTCCTGTGGCCCTGGTCTGATCTGAGACCTGCCAGACGAGAAGAACGCAGCCGTCTGTCGACAGCCCCAGTCATCCGGCCATGAGCAATCACTATGCTTTCTTTATCTTCCAAGACTACAGAGAAAGAGTGAGAGAGAGAGAGAGAGAGAGAGAGAGAGAGAGAGAGAGACAGAGATCAACATACCCCCAAGAGAAGGAAAGGCTGGATTTGAGGCTCATGGCTTTTTATCTCTGACTCTGTTCCCTAAAATGTCTCTCCTGTATAATTTAGTTGGTCCAGATTTAGGAGTTGGGAAGACTTCGAGGGCGTTCCCAATGCGGGTGGGTAGGAGGATAATGGTGCAGTGGTGTTGAATGTGGAGCTGCAGTAGGAGAAATGCCTTCAGTCCCCAGAGGGAAAAGTTGGGTTAGAGAGGAGAGGAGAGGTTAGGGCAGCTGCTCTCCAGATGTCAGACCATCAGCCCCTCCAGGACTGGGTGGGTTGTGTGTGTGTGTCTGTGTGTGTGTGTGTGTGTGTGTGTGTGTGTGTGTGCGCATATCTGTGCATGTGTGCATGTCTTTGCATGCATGTATGTGTGCATGCATACCTGCATGTGTTCGTGTAGTGTACATGCGTGCAGTCGTGTGTATTTGGTTTTTTTGTCTGTGTCTGTTTCTGTGTGTGTGTGTGTGTGTGTGTCTGTTGATCTGTAGCAATTGACTTTAACAACCTGTGAGGAACACAAAACAAGTGTCAAAGCCACCACTGCCTAATGAAAACCAGAGGAAAATCAGAGGAGGCAGGGAGAGGATTTGCCATGCTGTTGTTGCAGACTTGGGGAAACAGACATTGTTATTGTGATCACATTACTAATTCATTACCAAGTGCATGTTGAAACTCTGCGAGGATCTGTTTCCCTGCATTATTTATGTATTTAGGTGGCAGGAAATTCTCTTTTTTCAGTATTAATGCTTAGTTGAGCATAATTAGACCAAACATTTTAATTTGGGCGGTGTGCAAAACAAGAATATCAAACACGGATGTGGATTACACATGCCTGCAAGATGTTTTTTTTTTCTCTTCCCCTTTTTGTTTTGCTTATTTCAACTACTATTTGGCTTGCTCCATCAAGTGCAGTTTGAAGATCAGAGTCCAAACATACATCTATCAGGTAGGGCTCTAACCCAAACAGGTCAAAGGTTTGAATGAGGAAACCAGAGTTAGGCGTCATGGTTGTAATGTGAGGTGCAAAAGCAGGCCATTCTATGAAAGACAACAGTCTGGCTACGCAGTCTATTGCTATGGACACATGACAGCACTGCCAGAAACGTACATCACAGAGCTGCTGAAGAAGAGAGACATCCACTGAGTTTCACAAGTGGTTGTCCTAGTCGGCTATTGTAGGTAAATCTGACTCGAAGTGAATTTGTCTTGGCTGCCCAGACGGTTTCTGCAGGCATGCCTGGCAAGTGGCATGGAAAAAAGACGGTGAGGATGGAATATGTGCTAGCATTGCAAAATTCTCATCACTACATGTCAGCTTTCAAAAGAGACATAGTGTAAGTTCCTCATTGTTACTGCGCTGAACTTGTTATATTGCTTTGCAAAAATCTTGTCAATATGTGCTGTGTGACTTTTGCAAACCACTGCATTCCTTCCTTGCCCTGTGTTGTATTTTGAATAGCCTTTGCTATTTCAGAGTTTAATTTAAGGTTTGCCTGCAAAACCCATCTTTCCTCTTAGGATTAACCAATCTTTCTATTCTGGAAAACACCACTTTGTTTACACTGCAAAGTGCCCATGAGCAGTGTGATTCATATATAGTTTAGGACCCATTGTTTGGGAATGAGCGTATAAACAGGTTTTCGGAACAGTTTCCAAATGGATTTGCACACAGTTATTACACTCCCTCAAAACTGTCGAAAGAGAAAGAAACATCTGTCTCTCTGTCTCTTAAATATTGACTGCTGGTTGAGAAGGGGTGTATTTAAGCTCAAAAACTAATCCAGGGGAACTATGCTTGCAAAAAACAGGAAGTCTCAGCATGTGGAGAGTCCTCTATTGCATTAGGCTATGCCTCCAGTTCTTGTTTGTGTGCATCATAACTTCCTGTGAGCCTCTCTTCAAGACATCTGAAACGCAGTTCACCCTCAACTGCCATCTGTTCTGGTGCATCCTACAAGCTGATCACTATTAAGTGGATAGTTCCTGCCAATGCTGTGTTGAGGAAACAGTTGTGGTTCACTGATTTCTACATTCATCCTCATTGTTGTGGGAATTTACAAGTGTAGTTGGGTGCTGAATACTTTTCATTGACTTTTATCTTCATTCCCTCCAATCATTAGGATAAGATCACTGTTTTAGCAGAGTGAGAAATCTATTATCTGTTTCTCTTTGCTGTGTCTAAGGATTTTGCCTATTTTTTGCAATATGCCGTGATTGACCCACTGCTAATTCACTTCCCTGTCATCTTTTAATAATTGTAAATCTGCTGAAACAGATATTTCTCAGCTTCTCCGCATTCTTCTCACATTCATATACTCCTCGTCAGTCTTCTCTTATCTCCCCAGATCCTCTGAAACTTTTGTTTTTTAATACAAGCTCTCCACGCTTCAAAGAGAACTTGAGTTGTTGTTTTACCCCAAGGATAGATTAAATCAGTGTAAAGATAAATAGTCTTAGGGAACTCTTGACCCGAGTTTCCAGACTGTATCCTCTGTGCCAATGCTTTGAAATCCTGCCCTGAGTAAACTTGACTGGTACATTGGCTTTGACTAGCACTCAGGATGCTGTTGTGTAAGAGAGCTGACACAAAGCCACTGCTGTGTTGGTGAGATACTTTAAGCCCATTGAAGCTGAGAGTAAAAATGTGATAATAGTGAGTGTTTCTCTTCAGCAAATCTCCCCCTCAGCCCCCCTGTCAGCAACACAGGATTTGTGACATTTGTGCTGCTGCAATGCTATTTGAAGTTGCAACCTGCTGTTTATATTGGAGCAGTGTATACTTTTCTAAGAGGTGTTGTTGATGTGTACTCTCCAGTGCATTGCCATCCCATCTATACCCTTAATTCAACAGAGCTGTTATCTTCCAGTAGTTGTGAATCTATTTCAGTGATTATTGCTTGTATACTCACCTGATGTGACTGTATTTTTAAATTCCTTTCTCTTGTTTGTGTGTGTGTTTACGTGCAGAGGTGAAGGAGTACGAGCCACCCTTTGGGAAGGTGAGGGAACACCCGTGTGTGGAGAGCATGAAGGACAGCGTCCTCAGAGACAGAGGCAGACCTGAGATCCCCAACAGCTGGACCAGCCACCCGGTAAGAGGCACCCGACGTCAGAACTAGTCTCACACACACATAACATGGAGGAGGAAGGAGGGATAGTCATTCCATTGCCGCATTTGTTTGTTTTAATTGCCTTGTTGAAACATGAAAGTAAAATATTTTTTTACTGCAAGTTTAGATTCAGCAGGTATCATGTAGAATTTGGTACAACAGAATTCAGAATGTAAATGCATGCACATTTCTGATTTTTCTATCAAAATTTCTTGTATGTAAAAAAAAAATATCATGTATGAGGTACCCCTCTCTGTTTTTCACATGCATTCACTCACAGAAAACACACAGATAGATGCACACACTCACACACACACAGGTTGAGGGGATGGTAATATTAGTGACTGATTGTATCTGTGCTCCACTGCCCCCCCTGCAGGGCATCCAGATGGTGTGCGCCACCATAGACGAGTGCTGGGACCACGACCCAGAGGCCCGTCTGACGGCCCAGTGTGTCGCTGAGCGCTTCGGCAACCTGGAGCACCTGGACAAGCTGTCGGGCCAATCTGACTCAGAGGAGAAGATACCTGAGGAGATCTCTGTGGTGGATGAGAAGTAGAGTTCAACAGCAACATTGTCCCCCACCAGGGTGGCTGAGGAACTGCAACCGAGCAGCGGGAGAGAGAGAAAGAAATTCCAGTGGATGTATTGTTTGCTATGGGTTCGTCAGGAATTTGTGATGGAGGAGCAAACCGGAAAGTCATGGATATGAAAGGGAACGAAACAGGATTACCAGAGATGGACTTGATTTGTTTTCTCCTAAGTGCTCCAAAGACTGGATCGAGTCAACAGGGAAAACACATTATAAAGCTTTTATAACCAAATACTGTTTGCACTTTATCAATATCCAAGCTCACAAAGTGATGTATATTCAGTGTCTGTTGTCATTGGTTATGACAATACAGTGCAGTTATAGGAAACAGGGGGACCAAGGAAGCAATGTAAAAAGTGCAGGGACTTAGTAACACTAATATCCCCCTTAACATGTATTTGACTGGCTGCTTAGATGTTTTCATAGGTGGCCTTGGATGGATGGCAAAGGGACTGGAGGACGGTGCGACATAAGAATCAAGATTCAAGTATCATTTCTCCTGCCTTGAAATGGAAATGACCCTCAGCTATGAAATAGAAAATCCAACCAAAGCAGTAAGCTGAGAGAATGCTGATATCATATCCCAAGGACTATGAACTGTAAAATAAAGACTGAAAGAAAAAAAAAAACATATATATTTATATATGTGTGTGTGCGCGCGTGTGTGTGTGTGTGTGTTATTCAGAGGACTCTCAGCTATAACAGTCTATTGGACTGAGTCCAGAACTGGATGTTTCAGCCCGGCGTATATCTTGAAATGCTGGTGTTTTCATGTGACAGAAAAGGGCATTCTGATCCTTTTCTCATTAAAGATATCTATCAAACTCATCAGTGTAAAAATGTTTAAAGCCATAATTAAAAGAGTTTCAGTATTCAGCGTATCAAGATGGCCTTTTGTAGTCATTTTATCAGATTGTTTTGTTGCTTGTTATGCTCTGACCTTGACTGCTCCTTCTGATTATTACCTTAATGTAGCCTTTTAACATCAATAATTACTGACTCTCTATCAGCCTCTACCCTAATTTTACATTGTGTACCACCCCGTTGCATTTCACATGAAATTTGCTAGATTGCTTTATCAAAAAAAGGAAGGAATCATTTTTACTTTGCAAGTAATACACAGCTTGAGTCAAGTTCCACTATTCTAACTGCATAGTTTCAATGTACCTTGTTGAAATGCATGTTTGCCGTTATCAAGGGATAACAAACAGAGCGACACCAGGTGGGGAGAGTAGCAACAAAGTAGCAACATCCTCTTTGCAACAGGAAGGTTTATGGGGAAAATGGTTTTCATTTTGAGAAACACAAAATGCTACATGTAGCACCTTTAAGTACCTGAATATAGCTTGTTCTGCTTACCTGCTGAGTATATGAACGACAAATAACATGTTTTAAGTGAGAAGTTTCAACACAATTCTAGAAAGTACAGTGTGTGTTGGATGAGGCCAAAGTGAGAGGTTCAGCGGGTCAGTGTCTGGCATGGAGTGTGTCTGGAGTGTGTGATGTTGACAGACCTCTGATCCTGTGCCTACAGTTGACTCGGACTGGTATGTTTGACTGTCTGTCTGTCTCTGTTTGCTGTCTGTCTCTATCTACCTGTCTGTCTGTCTGTCTGTTTATGTTTTTCAGGCCGCCTTCAGAGGCATCCACTCTCCCCTTAGCAATGCTGCTGAAAAAGGCTTTGCCAAAGCAATAGCTGGCTGCTTGAAAACCACTAAAAATCAGAGCTCACAGCAGAATAGGATCAACCAGCGAAGGAATGTAGGTGGTATGTGTGAAAGAGGGAGACAAGAAAGAATAAGTGAGCGTGTGTTTTTTTGCCTGCATTTCTGTGTTATGTGTCAAATTTAAGGTTAAAAGCTCTCTGCTGTCAAGCCATATCTTGAATTGGTACATGAGAATCTCTATGTTTGTAACACCCAATCTATTATGTCAAAATTGTCAGAACAAGCCAGGAATCTTTCTCTCATTCAAAACAAATTAACCTAGGCTGCTTGTGTAGCAGCACCACTGAAAATGCATGAACCGTTAACCAAATGCACTTGGGAACACCACAAGAGTGATTTATCAGCTGCAGCGGGTTGAGTTGAAGATTCCCATAGCCCTTTCTACAATTTACAGAGTCTCTTTATATAAACAGTGCCACTGGCACACTTGGTGTGGGTTGCACTACAGATAACTTGGATGAGGCCGCGGGATTTACATGGTGATGATAAACGATGAACTATTTTACATTCTAAATGGATTACCACTGGGATGTCAAAAGTAACAAGCAAATAATGTGACGCCTGCAGCAAGGGAGTCACGTTCCCAAAAGAAAGACACATTTTTTAAAAGGTATAAGCCTCCAAATGACTGAAGAAGCGGTTCTTTGTACTGACAATAACATTTGTTGGTGTCAGTGAAAGAATAATCATTTTAATACCAAATCCATTTTACTGCATGAGCCACAAAGCATGGGCATGGATCCCCCAAAACAAGTCAGCACAGTTTGGAGGAAACACCCTCTGGGTAACTGTCTGGGACAAGTGTCAAGTGTCAAGTCAATTCCTTTACCCTACATTAATTATGAAATACATTGAATCAACTGTTTGTCAGTCAGTCAACATGAGGACTTTTAATCCTGCGATGCAAGTTGATATTGTACTTTTTGTTGTACTATTGTGTTTGTAACTGAAGTCACTCAAATTTGTCTCAATTGTTATGAATGTAAAAAAGAAAATCCCTCCTAAATATGTCAACTGGAAACAGGATTTTTTGGTCTCTTCAGCATTAATAATAATCAATAAGCTTTTCAAATCATTTGGGGTCAGCTGACAAGGATGTGAGTTGATCCAAATCTTGGTGTCCATGGTGAATAGCTTCTGCAAAACTGGGCCTTGTGCACGCCGAGATAGGCTACTGTAAAACCAGACAATACTGTGGCCCACAAATTCAGAGCATTTTGTCTTTTCACCAGCAGAGGGAGTAGTGGTTCCATCAGAAACTTTCCATAGGCAGACATTATTAGTGGATGTTGGCTCCAACGGGGTTTAACTGCTAAATGGACAACTAACAGTGACCCATTCATATAAAACTTAAAAATGGTTTCCTCCAGTGACTTCATGTAATCTTCTGTGAAAAAAGTGATGTCTGATCATGTTGTTAGTGCGGTCACATGAGAGAGGCTTTCATATGTATTTTCCAAGATTTCCCCACGCACAGTATCGCATGCACTGCACTTTGGAAATGAAGGGGGTAGAGCTCAAGATGTTACACATTTTTTTATTAAAAAGAGTCATATTCAGAGGCACTGACCGGCCAACCAAACACTAGAATCATTTTGTTTCCTGGTGGAAGCTAATTGCATTCGAACAGCCACTGCTGGCAAGCAGAAGTTCAGAAATTTCTCTCTGTCAATGTCTCTCTCTCGCGCGCGCTCGCTCGCTCACGTAATTCCATTCCTCACCTGTGACCATCTGCCAAACAAAGTATAAGCTTTCATTTAGCCACCACTGTACGGCCCTCCATTAGTATTTGTGAAACCCCATACCTGTCTATTCTTGTCAACTGCTCAGTCATGATACTTCCTAACCCGTTTAACCCTTTGAGTGGGCGGCAACAGCAGGCAGAGAATGTTAAGCCAAGAAAAACTCGTCATTACTAACACATTCGCAAACACGCAAACACACGCACACACACATGCACACACACACACAACTCTTAGGTGGGCTTAATAATCCAGAAGGAGATGCTCTCCTGCCAAAGTCACTTATCATTCCCACACGCTGGTTGCCATGGTGATGCCTCATACATCAGTCAAAGCTGCCATGGAACGCGTTGGTGAGAGCTACAAACAATATTTTAAGCTCAAGAAAGGGGAGGACAAGGAAGACAAATTACTGCTTGCTCGGATATCACCTCCTCTATCAGCTCTCTGGGTCCAGTCAATGTTAGAGGCCATTTCCTCCACCAACCCCCTGATTTATAAATAATGTTTGTGACAGAAAAAGGGCGACATCTGTGATCCATTTTCTACAAATCCTCCACAAGATCAATTTTTTGATTCCACACGCCCACACGATCAAGACGTTTACTTGTCATATTACACAGCACCATGCAGTTTTGCACTACTGCATCAGCAGCAGTACTACTCTTTAAGAAACTTTATGATCCTGGACCACAATTACCTCCATGCAGCAATGGTCCAGGAGTGGCTCTGCTGTTAAGATAAGAGCTCCAGGCAGCTGAAGCCCCAAGATAGAGAGATGAGGCTGCTGTTGTATTAAGAGCCATTACCCCAGCTCCCCTCTCAAACATGGATGTTATTTTTGTCTGATGGGGGAGGTCAGTGGACTTGATAGTCCAGATATTGCTTTCATTTCCTTATGTCTGAATAGACTATTGAGTTATTGTAACCAAAGTTAGCAAGGCACTCAGAGCCCATGATAGAAGAAAAGCCCATCAAGGACAAACACAGTTGTGTCATAAGTGACTGTATGTTTTACCTGGAGGTGTTTTTCTAGTGAGGCTAGTGTGTTATTTGCTTGCATTTAACAAGGCTGATGCTTGGCAGTTATGTCGCTATTTTCCTTCCAAAAAAATGGATTGATTTGATAATTTGTGCTCACCAGTGGGATGCCATTCCACTTAATTCCCCACATAAATCATCCCCTAGTTGCATGTATAGTGTAATAATGATTTGGGACAAATTTGGTACAGCATATCCTTTGATCTATGTTGCATGTTAATACTCATTTATTGTGGCTCCATTCCAGTCAGTTTTCCTTAATAGACTTTAGCCAGTCAGATGTGACTGAAGGGCTGTTTATCTCCCACATGGCAGCTGATGGGTGAATTTCTAATATGATTAGGGTGCTGTGTCTGATTGTATCATTGTATATTAATTCAGTCATATGCATCATTTATAGTCATTATATATCTTTTGAGCATTTGTGAATGGTTTAACTGTGTACATTGTCTGTAGGATAACTCTTATAAAGGACCCTCAGGGTCCACATGGTCTCTGGGATACTGAAGGAAGAAACAGGCAGTAACAGGACTGGAATAGCCAGCAGGGCTGTATGGAGACATCCATGAGTAGGGGACCTTGAGACATATATGGAAAAGATAGCCAGCCAGGAATAAAGTCACGTGTTTGGAATGTATACATTGACCCTATATAAGATCCTGCGGTTGCCTTGTTACACACAGACTCAGGCTTTGCCTTGTTGGTGAAGTTCGTCTCTGTCCACACGTGTGTATTAAACTGCTTGAACTAAGATCAACTTGGAGCCTACTTTCATTTCACCTGGTTTGACTACAAAAGAAGAGAATCACACCTTTCAGCAGTGTTATTCAAACCTGTTTGAAAACCTACTTTGAAAGTATAGTTTTACAAACTACCAGTTACTTTTGGAAGAACGACAGCAACTACAGCAAAGCCAAAAAAGTAGTTCAAATTACTTCTTCATCTGCAATGTTATATGATACAAAACCACATGACTGCAAAATGTACAACTTATTAGGTAGGCAGCAATGTAGCGGGCTGGACACGGTGTGTGTGCATTGTCTGGACCTGACAAAGAGGCAGTGAATGAAAAAAGAAAGTGAATGGATAAAAACTGCAATTCCCTAAAATAACAAAAAAAAGTAATAAACTACTAAACACTACTCAGATTTGAATTTAAGTGAACTACCACCAGACAAAATATATTTAACCCACTAGTTTAATTACACTGCTAGTTATTTACACTAGTTAAAAACACTGCAAGTTACTGCTGTCATAACATATAGGCCACAGTGAAGTGCATCCTCAGTTACCTTGGCTAGTTCCTCTCGGAGCCTTGTTTCTAAACAAAGTTGCTACGTTGAGGGTTAAGAACTTTTAAAGCCTGCAGTAATTCAGTTTTTATGTCTTGGAACTACATTTTGTTGCCGAGCAAATCAAATCAGCCAAAACTCTACTTTGATGTGTTTGTGCTGCCTGGCATCATTAGACCACTGCACATTCATCCAATATCGAAAAGCATAACTATTGGATGTTTAAGATTTCAGTGGTTTGACTCTTTCCAGACAGATGACACTGCCTCTACTGTGTCCCTCTGTCATAGAGGCATGGTCAGCGATGACATCACCAGCACCAAACAGCCAGCAGAGGGCTGGCAAGCCTAAAGCTCTCTCTCTCTCTCTCTCTCTCTCTCTCACTGTGTCCTCCATTCTCTCCCTTGCCCATCCTACCGTTCCCTCCCCCCCTTCTGATTACACCTCTCCCATCCTCATATTCCTCAGAGAGCCCAGCTAAGTTTAACTTCATTTCGGAGGCATGAATAGTGTTCTGTCAGATGACCAATCTGGGTCAACCAGGAGGAGAATCGATTGGACACGGGCAGGGCACAGAGACACATAGGCCTGACCAAGGGGCCGCTCTGTATTGAATCCCATTTACTGAATGCTTTTGGATCAGAAAAAAGGACCAGACTTGGCCTCACAGGAACTGTGAACAGACTGTCAAAAAAACAAAACATTGCAGACTGAATTGATGAGAGGCGGGAGGAGACATCGTCCGTAGCCATCCCATAAGTTGCTGGACACACTGACTTTAAACCAAATCTTAGCCTATAAATTCAGGGTGAGAGCAAGGTTAGGACAGACAGCAGCTGACTTTGAATTTGCCCTCCAGTTCAAACATGCTCATTGTTTGTGAAAGCACATAACAGTTTTTGTCTGAGTCTTCATACTTGCATGAACCCGGTATGAACTTTAAAACGACTGCATGGCCATGTATTGGGACCACGGCAGTGTAATGTGAATGTGTCTGTTGTCTGCACATCTTATGTCGGCTCCTCTTGTTTTGAATA
>OOFE01011269.1:3846-14004 GCA_900323365.1 Monocentris japonica
ACATACGCGCGCACAAAAACACACAAGTAAGACGTTACACCTCCCGTTCACAGGCCCGTGGAAAAACAGAAGTGAGAAGTTGAAAGAAAAACGAGAGGAGGAGAGAAAAATGAAGGGGGTGCTATAACAGGCCTTATCTCAACTCTTCAACCTGTCATTAGTTTATATATAGACCAGACCACAATGTTTCCAAATACGCAAACACAAACACACACCCTAACAATCTGTGAGATAGGCAAGGCTTTCCTACTTTGCGCTATGTGAAACGTTCTTGATACTAAGTCCATGTGCCTGAAAAAAGATAACGCGGGTGCCATACAGGCTACAACTCAGACAAAAGGTACAGCCTTGCTGAAAAAGGGCTACTGCCCAGTACCATTCACTCTATAAATGAGTGTTATATGGTTACGTATAAGTTGGAGATGTTTATCAGACTGCAGAGGTCAACTTGTCCAAGAACATCCTTGCTGCGTCATGTGACTTGTCATAGCGCTCTGTGATCTTGACATGCAGTTCAACAGGAGCATGGGCTGCTGTTTCAAAATATGATCTTGACCATTTAAAAGGGACACCTACTGTTAAAAAATATATTTGACAACTTTACTTTTAAATGACAGTTTGGTTGACAATTTGAAACCACTTCTACAGACTAGATCCTGTTTTTTGCTTTTTTTTTTTAAAACATTTTTGAGAGATAATGGAATTGTAATCAGGCAACTCTTCATATAAAGCTGCAAGTGCTGGCATGCCTGTTTACCCCTTGGTGTGTGTATCATTTCTGACCTGTTTGTAAAATGTTATCTATTAACAACTAAAGCACATTGATCAGCCACGCTACAACAACAAGACCCCGGCGCTGTAAACAGCCTCAAATCAAATATTGTTTCACATTGGCATGTTCTCGTTCCTGGCCAGGGATGGGCTGCGACATTCACATAAGCCTGCGCATTAGGTCACTGGGAAAGACTAACAACTGTCTGTTTGTTCCCAGCACCAACTGCCTCTATGTGTGTGTGTGTGAGAGAAAGAAAGAGTGTGAGTACAAGAGAGAGAGGAAGGGAGGGAGAGACAGTGTGTGTGTGTGTGTGTGTGTGTGTGTTTTCATCTGCTGCTCCCAACAAATTAGCCCCTTCTCTGCCCCATATGACTCAAGGCAGTGGGTAGTGACACATATACCCCTATTCACACAACTTGTTTCATGATGTTTTGGTCCAAGTGTGCCGTTGAGTGGATTTACTGAGTAGCTAGTTGGGAAAGATTACAACCAATTAACTCAATTAACTCAAATGGCCTTATTATAAATCAATAGTATTGTTAAAAAAAACATAATTATCATGCTCAGTGTTGGGTGGTTCCAGCAATAACATTACATGCCCCAGAAACTAGTAGTATGATGAGTAACTGCTCCCAGGGGAGTATTAACTAAAGTGAGTAACAGGTAATTCGTTACTTTTTTAGGTAACGAGCCCAACACTGACCACCGTGAAATCAATGTGTCTGCCTGTGGGGTACAAGTCCACCCAGAATAGAGTTAGCGTGGCTTCTCCGAGATGTGAAAAGTGATTTCAGAGCCCCGGCAGGGTGATGAGGAGGGGGCTGAAACCAGAGCCGAGTTACCTTCATCCAGGAGCCGCTCCAGATGCGTGAAGATGCCGCTGAAGTTGGGAAGGGAACTCATCACCTTCCGGTCGTTCATCAACTGCATGAGATAGTCCGGGTTGGACTTGGGTCTCTCCTTCACCTCTGTCTCCCCTACCATGGCGAAATTTACGCAAAACGTTATTTTAAAAAGGGGGGGGGGACTTTGGGTGCTGGAAAAACTCGTCTCCCCCCAAAAGATGCGAGAACCCGACCGGATCCGGCCTTGACCCGCTGACCGCCTCTACAACTCCAGCCCGCAGATACAGAAAACAGATGTCGGTCGCAGCAGTACCAGTCAACCCGTCTATCCTTTGGAAAGTACCTCGTCTGTGTGCCGAATATGCCCTCTTCCAAATGGTCTCCTCTCTATCCGACTCTCTTCAGAGTTTGATAAAGTTCCTCTTTTGGGAGTTAGCTCTGTCCTCCTGCACGGCGTCAGCTCACCAGTTTCAAGTCCTTCTTTTAGGTGGAAATCTACCTCTATCTTTCCTCTGCCCAATCCCTCTGCTTATCCGCCCGATTTATCGGAATTCTGCAGCGGAGATCGAGTCCCTATCATATGATTACAGTATAGCAGCACGAGTCGGCTCTGGAGCGCGCGGCGCATTCCCGTTATTAGAGGGGAGGAGGCTTGCACTAGTCCCCTTAGCAGCCCCTCAGCTCCCAACCCCCACCCTCTCTCTCTCTCTCTCTCTCTCTCTCTCTCACACACACACACACACACACTTAATAAACACACTAGTGTAATAGGGCTGCATAGGTATGCACACCTGTTGTGCAACAGCTACTGCCCATCACTTGTTGTGGGTAAGCTGTGATGTATGTGTGTGTGTATGCAGGTGCCCTCTCTCAGTGTTACACAAACATTAATCCTGCCTCTCACGTTCACACCCTTCCACTTTAAGGACTTTTGTCATGGGTTTGGGTTTAGACCAGAGGGATCCTAAAATAATATGATGGTGTGAGATTGCGTTTGTTCTGTCTGGGTGGTTGGGCAGTGGTGACTGAATGTCATTGAACTGCCAGATAGGTGCTAGGGTCTATACTTAACTCGTTGTAAATCACACGTGTGCACCACATTGCACACGTGTGTGTGTGTGTGTGTGACTTGTGTGTCCGTGCATGCCTTGACTTCAGCCTTTGTCAGGCACTGGCCTCCCACCCTGTCTCTCCTCTGTCCACTCCAAGACAGTACAGTGAATGATAATGGGAGACCCAGCTCCCCTTCCCCACCAAGGCACTGCACTGCATTCCCGCAAACAATCACACCGTGTGTGTTTTTAGCCTTATAAGACTAAGCATATGATAGAGGGTGTGTGGATATGCAGTGTGTGTGTGTGTGTGTGTCAGGCTTTGGGGAGGTGGCTGCAGGAATTGTAATGGGGCAGTAGTGTTGGTAATAGCTAGCCAGCTGGTATGGCGAGTATTCAGGGCGGGGGCAGTGCATTGTCCTCTCATGGCTCTAACAATGCCCCTCTTAGCAGTCCACAAATCTACCAGTCACAGGCCTCTCTCTCTCTCTGTCTCTCTCTCTCGCTCTGTCTCTCTCTCTGTGTCTGTCTCTCTCTCTGCTTTTCTGCCCTCCATATTTATTCAGCTATAGTGAAGTTTAAAATGACGAGGTCATAGCTGTTAGACTCATATCAGTGTCATGAACTGGAGGCCATAGCGTCCCTGACCTTTGGACAACTCAAGGTCAACCAATAACCTCAGTCAATATTACAATATACCGTTCACTCCCCCTTTCAATAAGAGGACTCAACTGCTATTCGTTGTTACTGTAAATAATTAATAGATGAAAAAATTGCATATATTCATCAATGCAACTACTTCATACATTATTAATAGTCTACATCAATTAATTAGTTAAATTCTGGATGCACACCTGATTTTTTATCGATCTCCTTGACCACCTATCTATCTCATCCATTTATCTATGCATTCATACATTCAGTAATTTTGGTGATGGAAGTTGTGTTTTCTCCCAGGCCCATTCCTAGTCTCAGTTTCAGTATGTGCTGTAGTTTACAATGGGTCTTATTTGGATGTTTATATCAAAATATACAGAACAATGTTACTGCAACTGTCTTATATATGTTTCTTTTTAGTGAGCAACAGGCCAAAGCAATGAATTTTCCTTGCCTTTCATTTTTCTTTAGCAGTAGTGGCACTTTTCTAACTGGGAGGCTACTTCTGCTGAATGTAGTAGAAACATTTTCATTGATGGAGAGACACCCTCTTGTGGAAGTTTAGTGTAACTGTAACTGTAGAAGCGGTAGATGGTGTTCATTTTCATGGCTCAATGCCCTGATGCATGCCTCTTAGTTTGTCGAAAAAAACACCTAGGAAAAGTCTGGTCGACATTTGGACTCTAAGTTACTGGCTTTAGCAGAGACGTATAAACGCTGCAAGGTGTTGGCTGTAAGCAAAGGGCTGTGTTTAATGTTTAATGTCACTCCTCATGACTGGGATTGTTGGGGGGGTTGGTGAGATCACAGATGACATCATCGCATAAGGCGACCAAATTTACTGACAGCCAGCTGGAAATCTAACCATTTATAAGATCACTGTTTAAGCTCTTCAATGGACTAGATTTACTCACAGTCAGGATGCTTTTGTCTCAAGCTCAGTTTAAGAGTTTACTAAACACAGTGGTACCTGCAACCGCCAACAGAGAGCAGCAGAATGTAGCCTCTGCATGGGACACAGATCCTGCTCTTTGATTATATGACAGTTCAGATGTTGGCTCCATGGGAATAGAGCAATGGTGTCTTTTTATGATTAAGGATTAATCCAACTACAGAACAAGGGATGATTCATTCAGTTCATTTGGTTTATCATATTTTTTAATGAAACAAAGTCACTGATATCAAAACAAAGTTACTGCTCCAGTGCTAGTGTTTTGAAATGTGTTTTGCCATGCCAGAAGATGCTTTGGACATAGAAACTGTGTCATAGTCACAGTTTTAATCCCAGCCCAGTTTCAGTCCCTGAATGTTATGTCGTCCTGGGAGGGTACTTTGTGAGTGGCAGGGCAAAAGAGGCAGAGACTCCGTCCCTCTTCAGGCTCTATCTGTACAAATTCCTGCCTTAACCTTAACCTCAGATTTATATCTTCTGAGATAACCACCTAAAGCTAAACCTGGCCCTTCAAACTATACATGATTTTGCTATACTCAAGCCCTGATTTAGATTTCATTTAACATTTCACTCTCACACCTTTACACACACACACACACACACACATAGTACTCACAACTTTGTATTTAAAGGGGAAAATGATACCAAGTACAAGGATTAAGCCTTTGGTATCAGCCAATGCTAAAATTGCCAATGACAAAATTGATTGAGATATATTTCTCCATTAACAAGATCTGTCATCCTTATATGAGTGGAAAAAAGCGACTTGAAAATACCACTTGACTTTGATTTCTAACATGTTACACATGATTTTTTTAGCAGTGAGGAAATTCTCTGATGTGATCCTTATTTCAGCCGGGCATCAGCCTGGTATTTGGTATCAGTATCAGTAACCTTACTTTTCTTCTCTCAATTTGTCCCACAGCTTCTATATCTAGCTTCTATATCTTCATCTTATTCTGCTCAGTACTTTCTCTTGTTTAGTTTTGTTTCTCTTTCTCTCTCTCCGTGACGTGTGTCCTGCAGTAGGACATCACCTGCTCACCCGGTTGAGGGGCTCATGCTAATCTAAAGCCTCTTAGCCTTCTTATCTACTCAGCGCTGGTTATGTACTTTGGGCCAACAATACCGCACAGAGTTGGCCTCTTTACCGTTCCTGCTGACTCTTCCCAGCTCCCTCCCATCTGCTCATGGTTCCTCACTCCTCCTGTCCAGGTCTCAGAATATGTGCGTCAGAGTTGTTATTGTTTGTAGTGGAGGTGGTTTCTAGATAATTGGTAAACATTGTTTTCCTAATTGTCAGCATCTGGACAGAAAAGGCTCAAAGAATTGGTTAGTTGCGTTCTCTGAAGTCAAAGATGATTCAGGACACACAAACTATAAAATTGTGGATGAAATCAGTGAAAATAGAGAATTTCACATTATCTGTACATCCAGAGAAATGAAACACACACAAATACATGCAGGAACACTATTTTGTTTGTGCATGCATACAGTTACATACAGTATGGTTATACACACACACACACACGTGTCCTTTCAATGGACATGTGAGGTGTCACCCTTTGTCCATGTGAAAGCAGTAATACCATAATTGCCCTTATCCTATTGACTTAATCAGGAATCCTGCAGCACCCACAGCATGCTTTGCTTCCTGATCTCTGCTCCGTGCTGCCTGAGGTTGAGACAATGATTTTACACTTGAATCACATCACTACAATCTTTTATTCATGTACACAATCAGCATCAGCATCATCACCTTTCTACACAAACACACAAAGACAAAAAATATTTCATATGGCAAAACAAACAAACATTGAAATAGAAGATTTAGATTAATTACATTATTAAAAAAAGTTATTTTTTCATCATTTCTACACTATTTACAAAGACAGCATCCCAGTTAGAATATATGTGTGTGACTGTGGAATATACAGATGCTGCTGAATACACAAGGGAACGCTCAAAGAGGATCTGAGTTCACAGTACAGGGGTTAGGAGTCAAGATTTAGCTGCCAATCTCAATTGTCCTCCATGGTTTTGGAGTTTCCCCTGGTTCCCTCCTGAGCCCACATCCCTTCCCCACGCTTGGCCTCACCCTACAACCCTGTGCTTCAAAATTCACACACACATATTGAACATGGGGTAAATTGGTGGCATCACATCTCCTCCATACTTCTACTCCATCTTAAGAGCATATCCAGTCTTCATTGGACAATGGTGGACTGGTGTATAAAAAGAGGTGAGTGGGGGATTTAATTTGTTTTCTTTGTCTATATATCAGCTACAAGCCAAAGCACTATAGACGGGTCAACAAAAGTAAAACACTGTGTTTCTTGGGCTATAAATATCTTTCAACTGTACCCTCTGACTTCCATGGGAGGGGGGGTTGCATAGCAACCACCATCCCCACACTAAGTACCTGCTCTCCTTGACAAACTTTATCCAACAACAATACAAAGGAAAAATTATATACTCTCTGTGAATGCAAAACATTTGCCATTTTCTGAATTTCTATCACATTTAGTTGATTTGTCATCATGCTGATTTTTTTTTGTGGAAATAGAGGAAAAAGAAAATATAAAGAAAGATCAAAACCCACAGAGTGTCAGTTGGAGTGTAAGTTGGAGTTTGAGGTGGATTTGTGAGAATGTATGAATGTTTGGTCTGAGGTGGTTAGGGTAAATGGGAATTCAAAAGCATACCCAATAGCTCATCCTGTTCCTTCTCTCTCTATATATGAATACAATATTTATGTAAGGAGTCCGTTTGTAAGGAGTCCATATGGTCATAGTTTGTCCTTCTGAAAGCCAAATGTGTGTGTGTGGGTATTGTCTCTACATATTAAATGTTGGTAGAAAAAAGTAGCAATTTCACGCTTCCTCCTTCTCTCCTCATCAGGTGGGAGTGGTCTCAGTTTTTGTGGGAGGGGCTAGCTCAGCTCACGGCAGCGACTGGTGCCTCACCCCCCTCCTCCACCTGGTTGCCTTTGCCCATGGCCTTCATCTTGTCCATGATGTCAGTGAACGTCTCTTTCACTGTCTTCTCCAGGATCCAGCCCTCACTCTCACTCTCTGGGTCTTCTGGGTTAGCCAGGGTGGACAGGGAGGTGTTCACATACTGCAGGCCTATTGTCACAGCCATCTGCAGAGGACAGGAGCACGTATCGGCAGGGGTACAAAGTTGACCCTCAGA
Organism: Monocentris japonica; assembly: GCA_900323365.1. Taxonomy (NCBI): domain Eukaryota; kingdom Metazoa; phylum Chordata; class Actinopteri; order Trachichthyiformes; family Monocentridae; genus Monocentris; species Monocentris japonica. The sequence goes on from OOFE01011269.1 coordinate 11,323, forward strand.
ATTCATCAATTATCTTGTGAAGTACAGGATCATTCACTTAAAAGACTACTGCACCAGAGCGTGGATTGTGGAGTGGCAAACTAATTAAACCAGTGGTTCTCAACCTATTTGATGCCAAAGCACACAAAACTAAACATCAAAATTCCAGGGCCCACCAAATTATTAATTGTTTAAAAATGTATTACAAAGCCTCATGTGATCACAAATTGCAATAGCTGAGAGGGAAAAACTAACCATAAACTCATTAAATTGAATTTAAATGAATCAAACGTAATTATGTTTGACTTAATGAGAATATAAATATCAAGCTTAGCTCTAATATCAAATCTTATGCAAAGGAACAGTATATATACACATCGATCAGTATCATAATCATTATTATTGTTATTAAATCTATGGCCTAAAGATGTACTAGTATCATTAGAAAAGTTGTTATAAAACGCCCTTGTTTTTTAGCGCTCCAGTCAGTTGAGACTGTGACCGGTCACTTTAGCTCAGGAGTTAGAGCTCCAGGAAGTGGGTCTGTATTTGTCTCCCCTAGATTAACCCAGTACTCCATCCCTGAGCCCACTATCTGTGTCAACGTAGAGACGCTTGCATAACTATTGCTAAGTCTAGGATTCCTCCAACTGTGTCTCTGATTAGCTTCTGGAGGTTTAGCCCAAATCCATGTTTTTAGAACAAGGCAAATAGTTCTGTCTACAAGATTTACAAGATCCAGTTTAGTCATCCCTCAGTCCATGACTGACTTCAAAGATTTGTGTGTCCATTTGTGCAGCCTTTCTATGATATGGTAGACAGGCTCTTGGGCCTTAACAACAACAGAAGACATTGCCAATGGGAGAGTTGAAGAGAAGAGAAATACCATGTGTCTGCTATAGGATTACTCTGTAATATTACTCTGTGTAGAAAGTAACAGGTGAGGCAAAGTAAGCTGCATTTCCATGCCAGCCAAAGGTGATGCAAGGTAACCTGACACCAAGGCAGGGGGGATGATATTTAAGCAAAGAGGATAGAGGTGTTGGGCAAGAAGATGCAGTAAGTGGGTGGAGTGTGGAAAGGAGGGAAGAAGAAAGAGAGGAGGGAGGTGGTAGGTGACAATAAGTAATGGCAACTAGGTCAAGGCTTTGCATGTTTTGAACCTCACTTGCCAGATCTCTCAGAACGACCTACTAGGCTATCTATGTCCCCACCTGACCTGTGTTCTTGCTGATTTTATTAGAGAAAAGGGTGAACAATTCATTGAATTGTTAAATTGGACATTTCATGGCATGGAAGTAGTGCCGATAGGAATATTTAACTAATGTGTTAAGAGTGAGGTGTATTATGGGATGTGGATAGGAACATTTCAACAATTATTTGAAAGTGAGGTGTAATATGATAAATCAGCTTTATTCACTAATATAACATTTATTTTCAAGGGATTTATGTAAAACATTGTGTGGGCATCTGTGTGAGTATTTGTGTGTTTGTCTGTGTCCCCTGACCTCCAGCATCGTAACCAGCACCACCAGGGCTCCGATGGTGTTCATCATGCCTCCATAGTAAGACAGCATGGCCTCGCGGCAGCCACGCTTCCAGACATTGAGGTCCTCAGTGTAGTGGTCATAGCTGTAGTGGGCGGTATTGTTGGTCATCTGGTACTGGATGCAGGGCCTGGGGGAGCTGGGGTTACAGCAGCTGAACGGGACTCCATCCATCAGATACTGGCTGTCCACGTTGCTGCCGATGCGACTGAGAGGATCAGGCAAAGCACAGGTTTAATTTTAGTGTCATTTTATGATGAGTTAGAGGTGAAAGTGAGGCGGATCAGGGCCAGGACCCTGTCATACTCTACTTATAGTATGTGTGGGTTAAAATTACAGTTACACAATTATAGTAGTATAATTAGCACAGGTAAAAGTCAAGTTAAAGTCCAAGTGAGATGTGTGATGTTTATAACCAGTCGGTGCAGATTGCTGCATAGTTGATCTTTTTTAAGTTAGGGAATACATTCTATCAAAGTTAATGAGTAAAGGTAGTACGGATCTTTTGTAAACTAGATAAATTGCTATCAAGGCTTTTGATAACATTAGCTCCTATTAGCTAACATAACAAGAGCAGATTTCAACTTTGATTGACAGTAGTAGGGCAATGGAAAGAGTAATGTGATTGGATTACAAATACGTGAGAGTGACTGAGATATGGACCAGTGATCCCTAACAACAGTGATCCTTAATTGTGCCGTGAATAACATTTTAGTCTATACTATGGGAAAAGATTACTGTTCTTAAATTTAAAAGAGCTTATTTGGTTTACAAGAATAGAGAGTCTCAAGGGGCTAGGAGGGCTATTCTACCAGTCAAACAGTTGTAGTACCAGTGCAAAAAGGTATTGGACAGTCACTGTTAATTAATCTTATTGGTCAATTTTATGGCTGTTATAGTATTTGTGGTTATTGGCAAATCCCTGCCTCCATAATGTTCTATTGGCCAGTCAGGCAGCTCTATTCCTAGAGTGTCGCCAGGACCTGTGCTGATTGGACAGGACATTAATTCTTGAAGGACATGGAAATGTAATCCAAGAGATTAGCCACTAAGAGCACACTGCAGTCTTCCAAACGTTTCAAAACTGTCTCCTTTACAATTATCCACACACACACACACACACACACACACACACACACACACACACACACACACA
>OOFE01011273.1:7379-28162 GCA_900323365.1 Monocentris japonica
GACAGCAGCGAGGTAAGGCTCAGGCATCAGTGTAATGGAGGGCGAGGAGAGGACCGGTGCAGCCAAGGCAAGGCCTGGCCGTCTGTCTGCCCTTCAGGAGCAGCTGATCTGGGCCCTGCTGGGATCCGGACTGTCCCGGGACGTCCTGGTCCAGGCCATGGGGGAACTGGAGAGAGAGAGGACGAGCACCGGGGCAGAGAAGGGCGAGCGGGGGGATGGAGAGAGCTCCGAGGAGGGAGAAATGGATTTCCCACCGCCCATTTTCGGGGAGCTGGAGAGGCTTCCACCGGAGGAGGCAGCGAGACAGAGGGCTGAGGTCGACCTGCTGCTGCAGTAAGTAGATCCCTTATGATAGCACTCTTCTGGAAGCTCTCTGTCATCAGCACAATCACCATTTACCAATCACTATTCCTACACAGCATTTTGTCTGTTCCTCGTCACTGGAAAAAAAATCACCCAAGATTTCTGTGTAAACATCTGAAAAAGCCTCAACCACACAGCCAAGACTGCTCTGATTCCCCCTTGCTCTCCTGGCTACTTTTTCCTTCCCACATCAAAACTAAGCACCGGAGAGTTGAAACAACAGTTTACCTGATTACATCCCTTCTATTCCTTTATTCTTGGGCACTTCTTAAGTTTGGTTCCCCTCTCTCCTTCTCCTGCTCTCTGTCTGCTCTCTGTCTGCAATCTTTCCTGGCCCCTGAGGTGATTTTAAAGGAGGGTTCCTCCTTTGCTAGTTACTAATTACCCACCCCCATCATTATTCTCTGGCCATTTCTTAATAAATGAGCTACATGCATAGGTGAAGATTAATAGAGTAGGGCTGGGCAAGCGGGGCTGTGTTTACACAAAGCAGGGCTGATATTTCTCATTCAATGATAAGATTTATTTCTAATATTTGGAATGCACTGTGTGTATTTGTCATCACATTACTTCAAATAAGGCCAAAGCATTAATACGGAAATAAGAATATGAATCAAAATGCTTTGAACAACAACAGTTGGACAAAAGCACAGATTCAAACATGTTTCTGTGACCAATTGGATTTTTGTGAATTTAGAAATGTCGTGGCTTTAGTTTAGTCCCGGCCTGAATGTTATAAAGCGTCACGTTAAGCTTCATACACAGGTTTTTTTTATTCTCCAGTGATCTGAAAGGGTTGGACTTTGCCCCGGTGTGCTTTCCCTTATCTCTCTCTGTCAATAAGGCTCTTTCGACTTCCCTCTGAGCGGCCATGCATTTTTTCTTTGTGCGTTTCACATGTACGTGTTAGCAAAGGCGTGTGATTCATACTAAATATCCTTGTATGTTTAACAATAACAATAGAACAATATTGAATAATATCTGTTTAGTACGTTTCTAAAAGTGTGTTACAGGAAACCAGAAAATGGGGAAGAGTTGCGAAACATTAATTAAATAAAGGAAGTGAAGGCCTTAAAACAATAAAAGGCAAGCAAAAGGAGAACACTAAAGCAAAAGGGGAACACTAAATCTGAAGAGATGACGTCTTTGTCCATTTGGGTGTCTGTGTGTAACAGGGAGGACCCGTGGCGCGTGGCTAAGGTGGTGAAAAGCTACATGCAGCAGCACAACCTCCCACAGAGAGAGGTGGTGGAGTCCACAGGGCTAAACCAGTCACATCTCTCCCAGCACCTCAACAAGGGCACGCCCATGAAGAACCAGAAGAGGGCGTCTCTGTACAGCTGGTATGTCAAGAAGCAGTGCGAGATTAGCCAGCGTGAGTATTCAGTCCCGTCGGCATCATGTTCAGATACCATCACATTTCATCACCTCTGTTTTGCAACAGTCATGTATCACACACCCAGGATAAAGCAACCAACATAACATCTAACACTCACTGGCCATTCCCATCAGAGTTCACCAATGCCAGAAACGGCCTGGCGTCCGGTGAGGACCAAGGAGGGGACACAAGGAAAGGCCGTAGGAACCGGTTCAAATGGGGACCGGCGTCCCAGCAGATCCTCTTCCACGCCTACGAGCGACAGAAGAATCCCAGCAAGGAGGAGAGAGAGGGATTGGTGGAAGAGTGTAACAGGTCAGACACCAAGATGATACCAAGACAAAAAATTTCCTTTAATTTTACAGTTTCAGTTTGGCTCTGTCAACCAGACGGTGAGTGCCAGAAAATGTTACTGGAAAAGTATTTGAACGTTTATTTAGTTCATTTACTTTTCTGCAATTGACAACCCATACGATTCGTCCAGAAATATATGGTCTGGGACTGTTTGACTTTCAGCTGTATGAAAAACGCCATTCAACAACTGCACTGTAATGCACCATCAATTTCTCACTGAGCTTTTAGTCATCAAACCATCATCAGAGGCACTTGTTGCACAGGGTTCCTCTTTTCTCACCCAGTTGCTCTTTTTCTCCTGTAACAAACACCACTTAGGAGTTTCACTCGTGTCGATGTGCTCGTCCTCCCCCAGGGCGGAGTGTCTCCAGAGGGGGGTGTCTCCCTCCCAGCTCGCTGGCCTGGGCTCTAACCTGGTCACTGAGGTCCGGGTGTACAACTGGTTCGCCAACCGCCGCAAAGAGGAGGCCTTCCGCCACAAACTGGCCCTCGATACGCCTTTTACCGCCCAGCCCACGTCCTCCTCTAACCACGCTCTCCCTCCAAGTCCTGTGCAGGGTAATAACCTAACAACCTTCACGGTGTTGGATCCACCAGGGATGCAGTTTTTCAATGTTTTATTTCATAATTTCAGTTCTTTTGGACATTTAACTTCCATTTATTTCAAAGAAAGTTATTTTTTGAATCAGTTATAGTAATTAAATGTTATTCTTCTGCCAGGAAATGTAGTTCTTGTACAGTTGTAGTTCTTGTACAGTTGTAGTTCTTGTACAGTTGTAGTTCTTGTAGCTAAACAACATGGCGGCTAAGCGATTGGTGATTTTAGTATTGAAATGAACTATTATATGGACACAGTTGTGCATTTATCAGGTATTTTACAGCAGCTTTGAATGTGACTCAGCCAATCAGAACGGAGGACCAGAACTATCTGCGTTATAATACTGCATTTGCCTGCTTTATGTGTTTCGGATGACATAAATAAAAATACACCCATCTTATCAGAAAACGAAAACACAAAGTGGGGCTGTAACAGAGAACAGCGTCCCGTCCCTCCTAATTGAGATGGGGTGACAGGAAGTGACAAATCAAAATTTGAGAGGATAATCCAAAACTGTCTCCTAAGACAGTGTCGAGAGAAAGCTGGATCTAGATCTAGATCTTTTGCCTCTCTCGTCCCTTTGCTAACCGTCAGTATAAAGCATCACCGACTGGCCTGGGTTGGTAAACATGAGCTGCTGTGTGCAGTTTACTGACGTCACGTCACATGATTTCTGGGAATTGAAGGTCAAAATTTTCAGTCACCTTTTGCTGCCATTTGGAGCCGCCAACAAGTGAAGTTGCCTGCTTTATAATATGAGCCCACACAGTGAAGGAGGAGCCATGGGGCCTGATTGGTTTGGTGTTTTCCAGGTATGAAGTACAGCCAACAACTCCAATGTGACAACCTGGGCTCAGCCAGGGGAAGCGGAGGAGACAGGGGTTTAGGGGAGCGCCTGTTGGTCAGCCCGGTCCAACTGGAGCCCAGCCACACACTCCTGGAGACACATAATCCCAAATCGGTGAGAGCGTATATGACACTAGTCATGATAGACTAGCTGTACACATGGCTGCCATCGCTCATCATTACTATGTTATCCTCTGATCCCAGGTATCCAGTGGCGGCCCCCTGCCCCCAGTCAGCACTTTGACATCACTGCATAGTCTGTCTGCCTCCCCTGCTCCGCCCCAGGGCCTCATCATGGCCTCCCTGCCCAGCGTCATGAGTCTGGGAGAGTCCTCTCTTCTCATAGGTAACCTTACCCACTCTATACAACGGCAACTGTATCCACCTTCTGGCTTCCCTTCTTTTTTCTTCAAGAATGACACAAGATACTAAGAGAATGATGTCTTTGGCTGTTTTTGTTTTTTTGCTGATCTACAGGTCTCACCTCCACTCAGTCTCAGACCGTACCTGTTATAAACAACGTGGCGGGCGGTTTCACCACTCTTCAGCCAATCTCATTCCAGCAGCAGCTTCACACCTCTTCCCAGCAGCCAATAGCACAGCAGCTCCCAAGTCACATGTGTCACAGTCCGTTCATGGCAACCATGACGCAGCTGCCCTGTCACAGTAAGGCTGGCAGCAATAAAATGAGCAATAAAATAAAACTCACCAAGTTGTGTTGCGTGAAGACATGATTCGTCCATCTTTCCCCCTGACAGTGTACAACAAGTCTGACATGACCCAGTACTCTTCGTCCAGCCTGCTGTCCCAAGCCATGGTCATCGCTGACAGCAGCAGCCTGGGGACCCTGACCAGCCTCACTGCAGTCAGACAGGTACGGGGTCAGTAGTTGTGGTGGTGGGTGGGTTGGTTTGTCAGGGAGTCAGGAGCAAAAAAGCATCACAGTATGAATTATCTGGTAAAAAAATAAAATGCCACCTTCGATTTTTTTGTGTTTTATAGATTCTAACAACAGACCCAGAGGAACAGACAGAACCCTTACAGGAAGAGTCTCTTCACCTGCAGCCCCCCACACCTGGACCAGGTACAGAGGCTTAAGCCCCACACAGATTCACATCCTGCTATGATACTGATGAACCTTAATGGACCCAATACCTACAAAAGTTCATTTTTTGTCATTTTAAGTCAGGAGGAGCCACATTTACTATTACACCGTGATCACACTCAAACCGTATTGCGTTTGTGTCGCCGCAAATTGTGTGCACAGTTCTATGCAAGGATTTTGTGGATCAACTACTAAGATGAGACAATTTCATCAAACAGTTCTTCTTCTTCTTCAACGAGTCATCATCTGTAGTATTGCAACATACATTTACATTGCAACTCTCATTCACTGATGAAATGTAAACTGGTAAAGAATGCATCCATGCATTGCAAACACATAAGAATAAATCCAATGCATTGCATGCAACACCTTCATCGCAACGGCATGATGCAGCAGTTACATATGTCATGAATGAACCTCCACTAGGACTGAGGTATCCAATGCATTTAGTGTGATCCGGGCCCCAAGTGCAGTTGCACTTCCTGGACTCCCTGTATCTACGCCGCTGTACTGTAAAGGATCATTCATCACAAAATGTGGCCAGAACATTTCCAGTACATGAGAAATTGCTGATCTAATTGTGTCCTTTTACAGTTTCCTCTGAGAGCCTTGAGCTATTTCCAGCCTCTCAGACCACGGAAAGTCATCAGTCTCACCTCCTCTCACCTTCACCGACAGACATCAACTCCTACATCCCTGCCCAGATGGTCTCTACTGCACAGTAGTAGGGCTCCAGTAGTGCAGCATCACCACCACGAGTGTTTGGTGGTGGACACAAATCCTCTGAATGAGATGGACAACTACCTCTGGTAAACATTTCCAGAGAAACCACAGTTTTGATGGAGCTCTCTGGAGTCGCCGGTCCTGGAAGCATTCTGCTTTGATATTTCAAAGACCCTTGTAATAGAACATGAACAAGGAACATTTGCGTAGATCCACTTTTGATATTAAGCCAAAAAAATCATTTCAAAATCAACAACAAAATGTATTTTAATAAAAAATAAATTTCCTAATGTATATTGATAAATTGTACATTCAGCACAAACTTGGTGTAAACTGCTTTTTTACAATTTAAGACTGTACAATGTAACTGCCTTGAAGGAGGATTAAATGAATTAAGCAAGACCTGACATTTCCAAAGGGTGGTTGTCACTAAACTACACTTTCTAATCCGGTGAAGATCTTATAACGAGATTAATCATCGGCTGTGGTATGAAAAGGATTTTTAAAGATATAAAAATGTGTCTCATGTGGATAAACCTGTATTGCCTGCAGGTGGAACTCTAGATTATGTCTAACAGCATCCTAAAATATCCTCAAAAGATTCTTGTTTTTTTTTTTACCATCCAGTCATTTAAACTGTGTCACAATGTGGCAACGTGGAGCAGAACCAAGCATCCAACAACAAGTACAGACCAGTGAGGACAGTCTCTTTGTTCTTAGTTCTGTATTTCCATCTTCTTCTTCTTCTTTTTCCGTTTTACTTTCAGCTGTCCGCTCCCTTCCTCTGGGTCCCCACGTGCTCCGTTGCTTTGAGCATGAGGAGAAGATCCTGCAGAGTCCAACTTCCTCATCACCTGTTCGCTCGCTTCTTGATTCACTTTCCTTTTTTTCTGTTTCTCGGGAACCGGGTTGTCCTCTCCCTCTTCTGCTGCCGGTTTCTTTTTTTTCTTTTTCTTTTCTTTTTCTGGGAGGGAGGGAGGTTCTGTCAGGGAAGATGAGGGTGTACTGGGCAGCAAGAATGTGGGTAGCAGGTCGCTGACTGACACTGCTGCCTCCCTCAGCCTTGATTCCATCTCACCATCGCTGTCACTGTAAGCACACAAAGTTCAAGAGTTGAGAGACCTATCAAATCACTGACATTACGTTTTCAACAAAAAAAAAAAAAAAGAACCTTGAGCTGGGAATGGGCCGACGCCTCACAGGGGGTGGTGAATCATCGACTTTCCGCCCTGGGATTGACGAAGTGAACAGCCGAAATCCTGTGAGAAAAAACAAAAACACATGGCCAAACACTGCATTTCAAGAGGTGGTACCAAAAACAGCACGTTTGACTGTGTAACAGCAGCAAGTACAATCACAATTAATAACTTCACCTTCGTCATTATCGTCGCATTTTGTTGATTCTGCAAGAGATGTCGTTTCGGCCGTCACCTCTGAAATGTAACTGAAGAGTCAAATTGCAGGTTGATGAGGATTTATCTGTAAATCAGCGGTGCGTGTATGTCTGTTGTTCACTAAACGATGGGATTATCACTGTAAAATACTAAACATTGTCCAACGTCAAAAAAGTACCTGTCAAGCAAATGTCCCAACTTTTTGGCGACATGCGTACGAAACCCTTGGGTGACCTGCAGCTCGTTGCCATCATGTTCGTGGACGGACACGACGACACTGGTGTCACATGGACGTATTAAAATGTATTAAAACAAACTTCCTTGTATCCCATCCAGATACTAATACAGAGTATATACCTGATACATAAGGCATACATAGCACTCTTATGCTGAGGATTAAAAAAATGTGGTGACAAAAGAGATAGAAAATCCAATTTCAGAGTGTCTATAAAGCAATCTATCTACAACAGCAGCTTCAAGTTTGTATATTTTGAGAAATGGGAGACATTTCTTGACAGCCACTATCTAGACTTCACTCTTCAATGTGCACTGAACTGACTTTCTCATGTCGTTGTAATTGAAAACTGTCTTGCTATACTTGCTCTGAATGTATGTGCTCTGGTTGGATACTAGTGCTGTGTAGGGCTAGATACTAGATTACATTAGATACTATAAGATGACTGAACCTGTTTTGACATATGGGTTAGAATCAGTGGTTAATATTTGATCAAGTAACTCACCGCCGTGACTGTTTCCCATTGCTCTGCCCATCTAAAATAAACAAAGGGGAGCAGCATTTACTCAAGCACATTTGTAACATACTTTAATTGGCAAACCGATCAATAGCAGGAGATGCTTGTACTTGCTTGTACATCGATATGATACTATTGGAGAACTGAATGTACTGCTAACTTTTCATTATTTAAGTTGTATTAAAACACGAAATAAGCTGAATTAACAATAACGTCGTGTTCTACCTCTCGTCTTGGCCGCTGCTGCGTCCCAAACTGCTTCTTTACATCTCTCTAGAGCTTCATCCTCACTAGAATCGCTGGAAACACCAACCATCTTTGCAGCAGGGGCCGCCATGATGGAACCACGTGTTTGTGTTGCCTGTTTTCGAGCTACGGATTATGGGTAATGTAGTCTGTACACGATGTTTCCTTTAGATATATGCTTTTATTCATCACTCTCTTCACACAGCTTTTAGAAACAAATAGTTCAAACAAGACAAAATAGTCGACGTGGAAAATATAAAAAAAAAAAAAAGAGGAAAAAAAAAAGTCTAGGTAGTTCTATCAAGATCCTTACATTGTACTTATAGAGGAAGTCAGAGCTATGGGTTTAAAGAATGAATCTGCCATTCTTGTCACTTCATGAAATATAAAGACTACAAACTCATGCGTGTGAAAATTGGATTTCATTTAGATCTCAAAGACAGTTAAGATCCAACTCCACTGTAAATTAAGATGCTGGCGCCACAGTAGCAGGTTTGTTAAACCAGTCATGTACTCAAAGATATATGCAGCTACAAAGCATGCCCACTCTGTTAAGGCCTATAAAGTATTCTGATTTATCAACCCAATTACCACTGACTGATATTGAATAGGAGCCTACCCACCTCCTAAGCTACCACCACTACATCACTGCTGCTAACCACCCTTCCAACTGGGACACACCTATTGATGTTGATGTTGAGGATATATAAGTTTATGGACCATTGTGCTACCCAGACACCCCAGTTGGGGAAGCTGTTAATGGCCTCCATCAACAATACCTTCAAACTGGAAAATGTCAAATTTGATCAGACATTGTAAAATCACACAAGAGTATATGAAATGTCTCATCGTGGGCTATTGGTCATTAGATATTTCATACACGGCAGTATTGCAAGATATATCATACGATATCCTGACAGACATTGATGAGGGGCTGAAATCGCTTCCTTTCAGCTCATCGGTTGAGAGATGCCTTACACTGCAGCACTGGCCATACAGCCGGATTAAGCATTAAGGTTCTCTCACAAAAGGAGAATGACAGTCTGAATACAAGGCACAGCGAATTGACGTCATAGTGCAGAATAACAGGAAGCACAGGTTATTAGAGCGTTAGAACAGAAAGACTTAGCAGGGCTTCCACGAAGAGGGAAATGGACCGGGCAAGACATTGTGCTGTCCTGCTTTGCGCAAATGCGCATTTTGGTCAGCAGGCTGAGGAATTGGGCGCAGAGCAGTATACTCAGTGGCCAGTTTATTAGGTATACCACTGTCCACTCCTAAAAGTAGGGGTTCACGTAAGTTGACCAACAGGTCAATTCCCCCAAAAAGTCAGTGTAGTCCTTCAAGCGAATCAGTTACTGTGTGACTGAACATTGGAGTGGGTAGAGCACGCAACCCACACCGTTTTGAGCATGGTGGTGAGGGCCATCTGGGGCTTTTCATGCATGACTGGGTATAGAGGCTACAGAGACTGATGTGACAAACACAAAACTTCCAGTCACGGCGGTCCTGACATAAAAAATTGCTCACTGATGAGAAGTTGAAGGAGAACGGGAAGCACCTGGCAGAACGAAATCAGGCAAAATAATGGACATCACCATGGATGAACACGACACCTGACACTTTGAAAGGACTGCATGCTGTTCTTTGGTGGTACAACGCATTACTAATAGTGTACCTAATAAACTGGCCACCAATTGTATGGGAATAAATCATTTGTAAGTCTCAAAACTGTCAGTCGATAATAAAGAGAGAAGGAAGCTCCAACTGGTGCTACATGAGCATCTATGACTGGCGATACTGCAGTACGCCTAGTCAATGCTCGCCGTTCCAAACAGGAACCACAATTGTCACTTGCAAAAGGTAGTTCAGAATAACATCAACATGCCAACCAACTTATGCCACCTATATACTCAAGTAAAAGACGTCACAACTACCAGAATCTATATGGTTTCAAAAGTTTCAAAGTGTCCCTTCCCAGAAGAGACGGCAAACAACTCAAGGCAAAAAGTGTTCAAGCAGTAACATGAGATACTTACAGCACACGACAACCCAAAACACAGCGCAAAAGGGTTTCAGTCAATTATAATCACACAGAAACATTTAACAGTAACATAACTCTGGGTCCCAGAATCTCAGCAGTATGAGGTATTGGTAAATGAATCATCGATTTCTTATGAAGGCAGATGTGGTCCGTCGTTTCCGAAGAATGCCTCAAGTTCATAGGAATGTCTGAAAAGGAGAGAGCACTTCTGTCTCCTGAAAAGAAGCTTTTGGGTGGTTGTGATCCAGGGAAATGTGACCCCAGTGATGCACTGCACACATTCCTCCCCTCAGGCATTACTGACCACCGTTGTAGGCATAGTCTGCCTTGTTGTGCATGATTAGTTTGTTGTCCACAAAGTAGAAACTGTCTGATCTGGTCTCATATGGGTGCTCCACCATTTTGCAAACTGCAGGGAGGGAGAGAGGGAGAACAAGACAATGCATTATGTGTACAATATGCACGCTTGTAGAACATTACTGGCTAACGAAAGCAGACTAGAACTCACTGAGGTCCTCTGGGAGCTGCGGAAACTCATAAATGTGCTCGCACGTGTTGCGGCTGTTAGGAATGCAGAAGCCAAAGTCAAAGTCAAAGTTCTTGAGAAGGCGCCCCTGGAAATAATGCCTCTCAATCATACGAAAGCTGTTAATGGGCCGGTCGCCCACTGTGAACTCCACGCTGAGGTTTGGGAGGAGAAAGAGAAGACAAACAAACTTTACAAAACAGTAGTGGCATTTTTGTATTCAAAAATGGACAACTGTAAGAATTAACTCTGTAGAGAAGGACATGAAAAAGCTGATTGTTACACGTTCAACCACGTTCAGAAAGTGCCTCATGATTAGATCAGACATTGTCTTCTGTTGAATTTACTTACGTTGCACCCACTGTGCGCAGCTTTAGGAAAGCCGGTGTAAACTGATACCGAACAAAACGTCCAGCACTGGCGTCTACATCTCCACTCTCCTCTTCATGCTCTACAGGACCTAAGACAGAAAACACAACTTCAAAAATTGTAATTGGTAACATTTGCAATTACTAACAAGAGTTCAATTATTCAACAATATTGACATATTGTATATTGAATATTTAACAATTGTGTCGTGAATTATGCCTATTTAAAGATACATATAGGGCCACAATGTTATAAATTCCTGTCTGAATTCAAATAATTATTAAAAGATATTATAAAAAGCATTACACAAATTATAAAGCACTTTGTGTAATGATCAGTCAATATAGAGTCCACTGATAAATGATTTGTGATAGTGGTGTCAAATAAATCAGTGGAAATTAAAATTTAAAAAAAACTTCAAAAGACACTTCTCTAATGTCAGAGTGCAGTTTTGTCGGTGAAAAGAAGTGGTAGAAGTGACAGAATGCTTCGGTATACCACATATAGGACTTTTTTTATTAAATATTTTACAAATATTCCTGGAGATCAAAGTAAACCCAGATAGAGCAAACAGTTAACAGGGGGAGAGTTGAAAGAGAAATGAAAGTTTAAACGTTTTTCTGAACTGATAACAATGGTAAAAGAGCAGTTATGGAGCTGTCACTGACAAACTTAACATGTTTACCTGGCTGTGCAAGAAAACAGGTCAATAGTTACTCATGAAATAAATCTCACTGGCTGTATTTTACATTTCTGGGCAGAAACATGGCTCATTATTTGTGTGGCTTATGTCATACTGTCCTGTATCATAGGGATGGTATGAATTTCTAAAATGCCATCGCTTACCGCAGGTGGGAGGTTTGGCAATCTCAAACAGCACCGTCCCCGTCTCAAGATCTCTGATTTTGAAACGTGTGAAGTCAATGTTGAACACATTGTCTTCGGGTTTGCAAAGATAATCTGGAACAGGAAATGACGTGTCAGTTAGTTAACGGTAAAACAAACAAAAACCCACTCAATTCTAGCATCGATGCGTCCATGATCGGACATGCCCCTGTCTAACGTGTCTCTACCCCCTTTCCAATGCCAACATTCATACCACGGTATGGAAATTGTTTACTGATACATATGCCAAATTTTGTAACGATGCACACATATTCCGTAGTACAAACTTAATTTGAGCTCTGCTAACAGAATTCGGCTAACAGTTAGCGCTGGAGGGGCAGATCATGGATGCAGTTACGTCCATTTTCCGTCTATTTTCCTAAACCTTGTATTGGTGGTCAATTCTATAACCCAAACTCTCAGCTTGTGGACAAATAGATGTGGGTGAAATGGGAAGTGATGTGATCGTTGTCCGGTCCGAGAAAAGGCCAAAACAACAGGCATTCAGCATTAGGTTCGACTTGGCTGCACTGTTTGTCACCAGAGAATAGCTTACACCAACCAACGGCAGATAACGTTGCACTTTTCTACGATAACTTTGACAAAGTTCATCAACGGTTTGTTTGCGGTTCTATTGACAAAATTGATGGACTTATTGGAAAAGCTAAAAGCTCGCCAGAGTTAGCAAAACTGTGTCCAACAATGGAGCCCGTGGCGTGTTTTCCACGACAGAAATGAGGACCGAGCAACACACCCTCGGTAACAGCACGGAGACCCAGGACGTGGTCCGGAGAAATAGCTCTTCCCAGTGCACGGAGTTCACCCTCTGTGACCACAGGCCACTTATCCGTTTGACTGCGTCGCGACTTGAGTTTCTTTAGCATTCCTCCACCAGACTTTCGGTCCTTGGGGTTGGTAACCGGGCCAGTGTCTGTGTCCGCCTGCCCTTTGTTCACCGCGGGTGCCGTTTTGTTTCGGGAACTGTTCATATCTCCTACACAGGCAACTTAATCTAGAAAGTTGTTTTTTATTTTGTGGGCGATTTGAGAAACTGCGGGTGTAATTTCAAGATGGCGTAAAACGTGTATAGAGGACGAGAAAGTAATATTGTGATTGGCTGCAAACGCTGGCGGTTGTCATAGTTACCAGTGAGGTATGCTTGGTTTAGCGCTCGGGCAACCCAGGATTTTAAACAGTTGGGCGGGTTTTGTTGTTATAGTATTTAGTTCTCCTTTGTGTTACAGGAAGTAACCGGATTTAGTATAACATGGGTTATAGAAAAGGTTACGACAGTAAATTAAAAGAGTAGAACAATGGTCTTTAGAGTGGACACATGCAGTTTTCTTCACACCAAGGAAAATAGGAGAAGGAATTAAACTAAAATTATATGGAAAAGATTTGGAAAGGGTGAATGTTTTTAGATTTGTAGGTGTTTGGTTTGATGTTAAACTCACTTGAAACACTCACAGAGATAAGACTAAAACAAAATGTAAGAAGGTGTTGAGATGTAATGAGATGTCTGGTGGGGAGATGTCAGATCATCTTTGAATGCCATAGATATTGGACTGATAACATCTGTTCTGGATTATGAGTGTGTTTCCTATGGATCAGCATCAAAAACTCAGATGTAATGAATGTGGTAAAGAAGAATCAGTAAATCGTGTCTGTCAGAGGTGGGTTTGAAACTACCATTATGACACAAAAGCATTAGATTCTTACTAGTGTTTAAGATCAACAGGCCTAAAATATAGAATTTGAGTTTTTTGTTTTCAGATGATCCCCAGTTCTCCAGATCAGTGGGGGCGGTAATGCACTCTTAAATTGTTTGCCAACCGCCGTAAAACAAATCTGAAGAAGAAGTAGCATGGCATAAATCTATGCAACAAGCTAACGACCACCCCCGCCTTATTCAATGCTGTGGTTTAGGTGGGGTGGAAATAAAAATGCGAATTATTTTGTCGTGAAGAATGTGTTGGGGCGGTGGTGACATGCACAATGCTGTCTAACTCTTTCAGATTCTCCAGTGTGGGGCGCTAATGCAGTTTAGGGTGGCAGGCACTTTATTGCCGGAAATTACCACTGAAGAAGAAAGGAGCAGTGATGGTGCGGCTGAAGTCAAGGTAAAATGTGTCCACATGTACTACCATCTAAGTGCGTGTTGACCGTTCGTTTCTGACGGTCGCTCTTCTGTCGGCAGATATTTACTGTGCGAAGTGAACGTGTCGGACCGCAGCAGCCTGTCGCTGCTGAATGACCGGGCCATCACCGCGGCAGTGAAGGGAGCGGTGGCCCGCACACACGGCGACTACGGAGCAGCACTCTGCAGCATTAGATGCACCGGTAACTAGAACCAGTCCAGGGAAATATACAAATATAGATACCTGGTGGAGCAAGGCTTAAGACCTTTAATGAAAAGTTAATGTCCACTGGTAAATTCGGCATGAATATAATCTCTCAAGCAGCGCTTTATTAAGAATAAGTCTTAAGAACAAGAATATTCTGGGAATAAAAGCAAACTAAATGTTAAAGTTGAGATTTTATTGATACAAGTGCTGCTTGGTTTATTGGGTGAGACTGAGAGTGGCGAATAACCATTCCTAAAAGGTTTTAAGTGATGATCAGGTATGTGTAATTGCCAATAAGGCAGTATTACTAAATGGCGTTTGGCGTGATGTTTCCATAAGAGGTTAGCACACATAGGTGCCAACCCTTTCTGAATGAAAATGACGACCATGTTCTAGACAGCTAGACCCAGTCTTCATGAAGTCATTGCTCATAGTGTGTTCTTGTATGGCTTTCATGGGAAATGAAAAACATGTACAGTAGTAGGCTATAGCAGTAATTCCCCAAGTGTGGTCCATGTATATCCAAGGGTCCTTGAGGGGGTTCCACGGGTCCCCCAGCAAAATGAGGAATGGTATAATTTCACTATTATTGTATTTAATGATAGTAAAGATCGGACAGGGAGAGAATGTTATAGACTATTCTGGTCAGAGCTTACGCTCTCCCTGCTGTTATTTCCCCACCTACAGTATAAACAGTTATCCAGTTCTGCTCCAAATCATGTCATGGGTGTCCATGATCTAATATCAGTCTATTTAGGAGCCTTTGACATGACAACATTTGTGAATTCATGTCCTGTATCACCCCTTGTAATATAGTATGTGTAAAATGTTCTCATCACACAGTACTTTCAGGCTGCTGTATTGTCCCTTCTGTTTTCTCTTCCTTCTCAGTGAAATATCTGAATGCCCATACTGGAATGGTATTCCTGCGCTGCCCCAAAAGTTGTTACAGACTCATCTGGTCTGCATTGCCTTTTATTACCAGTATTGAAAGTCAAGGGCAAAAACTGCCATGTTTCCTGAACTGTTTGCACGTGGGAGGTAAGAGAAACATGAACTTAGTAACACATTCAGAATTATCATTACCCACTATCATTTATCGTGGAGTACATTTCAGTTCCCTGAAAAACATTTGCTTTGTGGTTTGGTTGTTGACATACTGGATGTAGAAGTTGTTAGCTTGCAACGCTAACACAAGTCAAGGCATGTATTACTTTGAAAAGCACAGTATCCTTACTGTTCCACAACATAGTTAACGATATCAGACCTGTGATTTTCATTGTTATTTATTTATTTATTTTGACATTTTTAATCACTATTTAGTCACATTTCCGTTGTTAACAACTTCCTATTCCAATATTGTAATAACCAATACACTCCACTAAAAGGACCCTGATTTCATGATAAATCAGACAGGCTTCTTCAAAGTTTTAGCTATTCATTTAATATTGAGTAAAGATATGTTATTTTCCCTAGGAACAATCAGAACATGTCAGAAGTTTCTTGTCCGATACAACACCCAGCAGCTTCATCGAATGCTACCCAAATGTAAAAACCAAGGTAAGGAATTAATCTGTGGCCTTATTAACCTTATTCATACATAACTTTGTAATTGCATCCAGTAGTCCATTTATTTACTTGTGATCGCTCAATACCTGCCACATAACTGACCTAAAATACAAGACACGACAAATAAAAATAAAAAAAATAAATCAATTGATGAATAAAAGTCAGTTGAATGGTTCTTTTCTTCCTCCCCTTTCTCCGTTTGCAGAAGAACAACTACAGATTCGCAAAGCAATACTAAACTGCTCCCTGATAAAAGGAAATGAGGGCGTAATTGAAGATGAAGATGAGAGTGAAGAAGAGGATGAAGAGTGACTTCATTGCGATCTTATTACACACAATAAAAGGCAGCAGCTACGTAGTGCAGCTTGGACATACCTGGTTCTGCCACATTATGTTACGGGACTGATGGACAGGAACATGCATAGAATTTGAGTTCACTTCAAGATGTGTGGAAGCATGGTTTACTGCAGCTGCTGTATTCATGTCTGGAGCATAGGGACACATAATTTTGTCTTGATTTGTCTCATAAATGGTTTAGGGTGGCCTGGTGGTTATGAATACAGAGAGGTTCAATCCTTAGACCAGCCAT
This sequence comes from Monocentris japonica, assembly GCA_900323365.1. Taxonomy (NCBI): domain Eukaryota; kingdom Metazoa; phylum Chordata; class Actinopteri; order Trachichthyiformes; family Monocentridae; genus Monocentris; species Monocentris japonica. The sequence continues at coordinate 23,466 of OOFE01011273.1, forward strand.
GTGTGCTTGAGCAAGACCAAACTTCTAGTTGGTCACTTGGTGTAAATTGCTCTGGATAAGAGTTTCAGCTAAATTGCTAAAATGTAATTGTAATTAGAACACAACCTTATACTACTGTAGATGCAGAATATTTTTGGTTTACTGCATTTATTTTGTTTATTTCTATTGTGTTTTGTGCTTTTTAAAATTTTGTTTGTATATTAAAGCCCTATTTTTGAAGATGACAAGGACTGACACAGTTATCTTAAAGTGTCCATACATAGAAACAAAGGAGACATCATTAGAATTATTGGTAAACTTAATGGAAAGAACCATTGTGAAATAATAGTAATAGTAGTCATGTAATAATAATGATCAATTTTTCTGTGCCTCCTGTATTTATTACGGTCAGTCCCTCATTGCTACTACATTTCCCACAATGCCTAGCTCGGCGTCTTTACAAAACAGATCTGCACCAGTAGAAGCTCCATCCGGGTCTCTCAGGTTCCTGTCTGGCGACCCGTCGCCATTAGTGCAACCTCTTTATACCGGACATATTTTTTTGGACAAAATCATAACTTTTACGCGTTTTCCAGCTCTTGGAAAGCGTTTAACGCCTTGCCGGGGCATATTGATTTCATAAGCAAGAAAAAAGCTAAATTTTTCGGGGTCTTGGCCCCGCGTAGTGAGCATTCGTCCTCTCCTCCAACAGCCTCTATAACTTGAGACGCCGAAATTGTGTCTCTTATTTTTCTCGGGTTTGTTTTGTTGTTAAGATGTCGCCGTGATGGGGTCTCCGCGTTTGACAGAAATGAACCAGGGCCTTCGTCGCCTGACCCGCACTCACCACAGCCCGATTTCATCTGCCGTTTTTGCGTTTGATGCCCGAGAGCTCAGAGGCTCTCTCCCCGGAGCTCGGCCTCACTTCTCACTGCAAGGAGACAAACATGGAGAAAAACCCCAACAACAACGCCAGCAGCAAGGTTCCACCCCGTTCCAGCTCCACCGGCCCGGTACCCGGCGAGTCTAAACCCAAAACAGGTGACCAACTAGCAGTGTGCAACACGAATAAAACACGATGTCTGCTCTGAGCAGTGGGCACGCTGGTGCCTTGTGCAGGCCACCGAGGCCTAGCAGTAGCGCGTGACTTGTTTACCTGACATGGATGACGTCGGTGTCAAAGCACTTGGTTCGAAGTTATGTAACTAACTATTAACACTGCATACACACATACTCCCTTTATTTCACGTACACAGTATCACGGTTAGACATGTATATGTTCATATTCCAGCCTCCCACTATACATACCAGTCACCACTGCTCCATTTATCTTCAGCTTCTGAACATCAGTCAAGCAGTTTTCCACTGATGTGTGAACATGCTACCTAGCTTGATCAGACTGAGATTGCTGTCAAACAGAACAGCCCCGCGAATTTAGTAGAATATGTAATATATAATCTGCAAATCCTAATTTTCACCCAGAGCACAACAAATAATAGGATCAAGAGATATTTATTACAATGGGGGGGGAGCTAATTCTACTAACATCAAAACTGGAACCAGAACCAAACTTTCTGCTAACTTCCACTGCTTCTGTAACTTTTAGGTGAAACTAACACCCCACACTTCACATAACCCTCCAGCAGAATGAAAACCTATACACTATGTCTGCACTGCCAATTGAAAAAACCCTTAGTTCAATGACGGTGTATCTATAATAACAGCTCATAATTTGTGTCGTCTTTTCAGATGGTAAGAATAATGGAGGCTCCAAGCGCTACAGTCGCAAGCGCGAGCCCTCCTTTCCTAAAAGTGACAGCTTCCCAGGACCTCGTCGCACCAATACACAGAAAAGCAAGAATTTTGACAAGAGACCCCCTCAGAGAGGTGGACGACAGTATGGAGTTGCAGGTGGAGGACGACGTGAGGAGGTGAGCAGTTGTAAGGGATGGCCTCTGTATTCCCTTGACCCCTTCTCCCCGTCAAAAAAAACATTTAAGTAGACACTGTAATGTAGAAAGTCTTATGACATTGAAGAATTTGCGTAGAGACAAGGCATCAGTTTGGACAGGTCATGATATAATTTATCGCTATCCTCCTCTTGCCCTTCCAGGTAGCAGAGACGCGCCGGGCCGAGTTTAGCCCGGCTCAGTTTGCTGGACCGAAAAAGATAAGCCTGAACCACCTGCTTAACTTCACCTTTGAACCCCGTGGGGCTAATGGTGGCATCGGAGAAGGAGGCCACTCCTGCTGGGGCCGCCGCAACAAGTGGGGCCACAAGCACAAGCCCTTCAACAAGGAGCTTTTTCTGCAGGCCAAGTGAGCACCCCCCTCAATACAGTATTTATTAACCAGTAGGTGTTTGACACTGCAACCGTCTACCCAGTTGTACCCATACTGGCACAAAATGGTTTTCCATCATGTTCCCAGTTCATTTTGAGAATGATGGAAGCATGCTTGTAAGGCATCCAAACATATTGGATCATGGTACACTTTTAAGGGGCGCTGGCAAGGTTTCATACTGGTTTCTGCATGCTGCTCTCCTAGCCGTAGTGTAGCCAGTACAGTGAGAGAGTGGTACTGGTGCAGTGGGGAAACTCTATAGTATGACAGTAAAAAAAGTCTACAGAACAAAGATTGAACTGACGTTTTCTGTTTCAGTTGCCAGTTTGTGGTGACTGATGACCAGGACTACAAGGCTCACTTCACCGACCCAGACACCCTGGTGAACTGGGACTGTGTTCAGCAAGTGGTGAGTGCTTGCCATGTGTTGAAGTACATTTGGTTTCCCTTCATGACCAAGATTTGACTTTCTGGTACTTCTGCTCCACTCTGTGAATTCAGGATCAAAATCATATATGTTTCAAAAATGAAGTCTGTACTCATTTAGATTTTGGCACGCTAGTGACAATCCATCTGTGTACATCTTTAGCGCATCTACAGCCACGAGGTGCCATCTTGCCCCATCTGCCTGTACCCTCCGGTGGCAGCCCACATCACACGGTGTGGCCACATCTTCTGCTGGCCGTGCATGCTGCACTACGTGTCTCTCAGTGACAAGAGCTGGTCCAAGTGCCCCATCTGCTACGAGGCCGTGCACACCGCCGACCTGAAGAGGTAAATGAGAAATGGCTCGAGCTGCTGCTGGAATTGCACCAGATTTCAAAATTCATTAAGTTTCAGAGATCAAAATTTGAAGTGTATGTCTTAGTTCTGGGTGAAAGACAAAAAAGGAAAACACTGAAGCCTTCACAGAGGCAGTTCAGTTTATTTTGGTTCTGTTGGGTTTCAATGACAAGAGTCTCTTGTAACACTTGGTTTCTTGTGGCAGTGTGGTTGCTATGGAGACCAGGCAGTATGCAGTTGGTGATCTCATCACCATGCGCCTGATGCGGAGGGAGAAAGGAGCTCTGGTGGCCATGCCAAGCTCTCAGTGGGTGAAGGTGGAGGAGCCTGTTCGCTTTGGAGGTGAGAGAGGAGAGTCTTGATGAAAGACATGGTTGATTTGTTGTGGGTGCTGCAGCATCTTTTGATCTTTAAATATTAACAAAAGGTGTAAGGTTATTGCTCACAATGTCAGATATACTTACATTAAAATGACAACAATGTGGGTTCAGTTACCTGGCCTACTGCTCCCAGAAATAATGCCCTGTCCTGCAGATGCTGCTGATTTGCTGTATTCACTCTGGAACTCAGTTGACAGTTTGGTCCCAAATCAATGAAATGTGGAGGGAATTTCTGCCTATAAGGCGCAGTGAAACCATGACCCATATTCTCACAAAATCTCTCTCAGCGCTGTCAGCTCTTTTCCTGTTAATTTCCAGACAAGCTCTTCATGGTGTGACATATACACATTTCCCTGTCACGATAAACTCTTTTCTCTCATTTCTGTCTGTAAGGGACATTGGTGAATGTTCACTACAAACAAATGGAACCCTTCAAAATACCATGATAACCTGTGTTTTCCAGACATGTGTCTCAGCCAGTACTCCAAGCTGCTGCTGGCCTCCCCGGCGCAGGTCCTGAGCCTGGTGGCAGAGGAGAAGGCCGCCCTGCAGGCTCAGCTCAGCCAGGAAGAGGATGCCCAGGCCTGCTTCATCCAGAGCGCCCTGTGCCACTTGCAGGTAATGAAAAGTAATGGCAGTTTGCAACTAGGACTAGCACTAGACTATACATAGTGTACAGAAAACAAAGGTTTCCCAGTATTTCAACTTTTTAAAACTGTTTTACACCTATACAAAACAGATTAATGGGGCTTACTGTCACATTGAATGTGATCATACCGTCCTGTAGACTGATCATCCAACACCTTAGCTCTGTCTTTGTGGTCTAGGAGCGAGAGGAAGCCCTGTTGAAGCAACACAAGGCAAGTGCTGGAGATAGCCTTGCCCTGTCCTCTCTGACTCTGGAAGAACCTGCGTCCCCTGTGGAGGAAGTGGTCACCACCGTCAGCAGTACCAAGGTCAGTCTAAGGCACTGTCTCTGGACTATTGTATTTATCAGTGTTCCTGATCATACCACTGATTACTGAGAGGCACTCTGCTTTCTGTCCTTCCTAGCCTGTGCTGCAGTACTCCTCTGCATTTGATGACGAGGTGGAGGAGGTCCCAGACGATGCCGCAGGAGAGCAGCCAGGGTTCCCTGAAGGCATCCTTGAAAGTGTGCTGGAGGAGCCTCCTGAGGCCACAGTGGATGCAGCCCCAGAGCCCCAGCCCGCT
>OOFE01011274.1:11409-23749 GCA_900323365.1 Monocentris japonica
CCCCCCAAAAAAAAAAAAAAAAAATCTAATTGTATGGTATTTTTACTTGTGACCCTGGTGTTTCTGTGTCTGGGATTTGAACCTTTAGTAGGGGAGGTGTATGTTGCTTTAAGAGGTGCGCCATTTATTCCCTGATTTCTTTCACTTATCTAGCGCCTTTCACTGCAGATGGTGCAACAAACAAACCATCATGTTTTATGAGTCATGCCTCATAAAGGCAAGCCAATTATTGAAGACATATTCTTTCAGCCATTTTCTATGAATGACTTAAATTAAAGCGTTTTGGAGCCTAATTCGCTTTGCATCTCCAAATTTTCTGTCTCAGAGTTAAAAAAAATTACAACAGAGAGTCGACGCAAGCTTTAGGTTCCCTCGCCGCAGGAGGAAGGGAGTATCATGATTAATTCAGGCTTGTTTTTGTCAGTGCAGGAAGCCACAAAGATGCTCATTACAATCAGCTGGGCTGTGTCAGAGCCCGGGCTCCCCTACTCTCCCATAGAGCAGCAGACTGATGCAGCCTCTCTGAATATGCAGTGACGGTGATTGCATGATTTATGCATGAGCCTCATATGGCACCTTAAGAACATCCCTCCCATTACAAGTCCTTGAAATTAGTGCTTTTATCACACTTTCTCAAGTTGTTTATTTTAGGCACTTTACATCACTCCCAGGCATGCTGCTGAATGTGTTGGAACACAACTGAAGAAGTGTTTAATGTGGAAGCATAAGATAACAGTGGCGTGTTTGTGATTGAACAAGAGTATTTACCAAATGCTTGTACAAAGCCATTAGAAAACATTTTGTGAGCTGTCATGTTGCGTTCAGACGTCGTTCAGTGTTCACTTTGTTGCAGGGCTCTGTTTGACTTTGGGCTTTACTAACATTACCTGCAATTAGGGTGTTGTAATTGCCTGACCTGCCAACAACAGCATGAATTAGGACGTGATTGATGATTATATGAGAGTCACCGGAGTGATGTGTGCATTGACCTTCCAGTGAGCTCATCTCATGTGGGTGACGACCCTTCAATAAACACAGACAAGCCCTCCCAGTCGGTGTCTGGCTGTTGCGACGTGCCCTAGAGTTTTGCAGTTAGTTCTGATAGATGATGTCCACAGCCATGGCTGACTGCACTGGTGCCTGTGCTCCTCTCCACTGCTTCCTCCTCCCAAGTTTTCTCCACAGTAGCTGCCTTTTACTAACAACCACCTAACTCTCTGCAGAGGAGATGGCAGAGATGTACATGTGGGAGGGTGTGCGTTTCCTTGTCCCTTCTCTGTGGATGAATGAACAAACAGCCTCAGATGGACAGATATATAAGGAAATGACAGATTACCGAATGCTGACCAGCAATGGGCTGCTCCTGGCTGAGTTTTACCACTCCCAGGTCGGGATGAATGATGGAGGGAGGCTTTCTAAACATCCTTGAGAAAGTTATGTTTCTCTGAGCCCCTAGCAGGTAGTGTTGTTCACTCTATCCCCAGGGGGAGCCATGTCACTCCATTCAGCGATTAGCAGCACCCAAAAAGGCCAAGCGAATCTCCAGCCTTTGATGTCCGTTTACATAGCAATCCACCCTCTCTTGCCTCTCTCTACAGACTCACATTTTTCCTCCTGCCTATTCATCCCCTCCCACTCTCCCCCTCTCTCCAACTTTCTTCTCCTCTCACTCTCATCTCCCTCTGCTGAGCCAGATCTCTCCCCTGTTCCTTTCACTCAGGTCCAGAGGCTGAGACAGACTTATTTAGCAAGCGCCTGGCAGGCTGGCAGGCTGGCTGACTGGGCGGTGGATATGGCAACTGTGGGGAAGAGGTTGATGTGGCCCCCTCCACCGCAGGAGAGTAAATCCCAGGGAGGGAGTCTCCAGATGGGCTCGGTTTGAAGCAGCTCACCCCTGGTTCCCCGAGACGAGCCCCATCCTGGAGAGCAGTGCATATCTGAATACTCAATGCAGTTTGAGAGTAATTAATGACCTGACTGCATTTAGGTCTTTATTTACAAACTACATCTGACACAGTGTGAAGTATTTCAATTGTCACACACAATAACTGACTTTTCACTTCACGGTGTGCAGTATTTATATAGGGTATATAACGACACCATATGGATCCCAAGTAATAATTTATTAACTTTGTGGAGGTTTTTTTTTTTTTTTTTGCATTAAAACACAAAAGAAACTGACTTCTGTCATCATGCATTCACATTGTAGGACACATGCTTTGATCTATCTTTGCTTCAATGCTCCTCTCTCCCCTGACTTATACAGGCTGCTGGTATTCTCCCTGCGTGCCTCTGTGCTGACACTGCTTTCCTCTGCATCCCATTGATTCAGGAGCCCTCAGTGATGGATGGCTTTAATAAAGCAAGGTGCAGTCCCCCCAAATAAATGAGCAAACACAGGATTTATTCACATCTGCATTTTGAGGGGAGTAAACAGGCCTAACCAGGGAAACACTGAGTAGTGAGACTCCCACAACCCTAAGTCTGGCCCAGACATGTACATACATGCACACAGGCGTGTGTATGGACACATTCGCATGCACACTAACAACAACATGCCTATCACACACACACACACACACACACACACACGTCGCTTGCAACACTGTCCCTTTTTCTATTCTCTCTCCCTGTCTTTTGTTCTTTCTGTCACTTGAATTCCCACATTTTTGCCATTCATCTTTCAGACCTCTTCAGTCTTTTCTCTTTCCTCTTCTATCTCTGCTCTTATTTAGATAGACATACTCATCTTTTGATGAGTATGTCACCTTCTGTTTGAACCACGGTGCTCATCACTAGTTTGTCATAATGGTGTTTTTGTCATAAACAGCAGCATATTTTATTTCCCCTCTCTGTTTTTGCCATGGAAGTACTACAGGCTGCTTAGTGGTGGTGATTTATCCATGCATGGTGCCAGTGGAGCTAAATCTCTACTCCCCTTGGCACTGAAACAGTAGTCTGCATGGTTTAATTTCAGCTCTGAAAGACTGTCGTGCTGCAGCGATAACACAGGCCTGTTTGCTGGTGATTGGACTAATTAATAGGCTCACAGATGATCCTCGGCTGTCTTACCGTGTCACAGTGGAGGAGGGCAAAAAAGGAGGGAGAGAGAAGGAGATAGTGAGAGAAAATAAGGAGGACTAGACTATGGAACTGAACTTGAACTTCAGAGCCCCTTTGTAAACGATAAGATCGCTCACTAACTTTCACATGCCACGCTCATGTGCATACACACACAAAATCCAGATTTACACCAAAAAGAGAAGTAAGCTATAAAAGACCAGGAAATCGCAGTGACAAGTGTGATTTTTGTTTATCAGTGACAGCATTTCGACAACTCATTTGAGGATCACAAACACATTTAGCAGCCCTTCAGCAGGGTTCACACTCTTTTTCCACACAGTTTTCCCTTGTGACGATCTGAATGGTCTACTCATCACTATCTCTCGTTCTCTTTCTTTCTCTCTCCCGCTGTCTCACTGCAGATGACCCACAAAGACTGTAGACAATGAGTGCAACAGTGATAGCTATCCCTCGGTGTAATTACTGACTGAGCTGTGACTAAATGAAAGGGGCAACAGTGTGTTTACCACACATGCATTAGGCAACTATACACTTCCCTAGACTGGGGGGGGGAGCTATTGGTACAGAGCCTTCGAGTTGTGACAATGATGGAGAGCAATAGAATACAACGATATGCCATTTGTCACGGAGTCTTAAAGATTTAATCCAGAATTTATATGCCAGTCTAAATTGTATGTATGTTCACAGGCTTTACAACCCTTTACAAACTCAAAAAAAAACCCTGCTTAGTTGTCACAGACTGTCTGCCCTTATATGAAAAGCTCTGTAAATCAATTTCAGAGTTTAAAAAAGTCTTCACGTCACACAATTAATTACCATGTAAACAAAGCCAGTAGTGGCGGCATACTGCAATTAGAGATTGGATCTTTAAGTGCCTTGTGTAAAGTGCTTTACACTCATTTGATTAACCCCCCAACTTAAATGCACAGCATGGGAGCAATGTGCAATCATGCAAGGACAGATGTATTGCTTTTAAACTTGTTTGAATCTGCTTCTCTCCAATGGCTGATGATTATAGCAAATGTGTGTGAGTGTTGGTAGATCATTAGGTTACTAGAAGGGCTGTGCTCACCTGACATACTGCACTCATTTTACTAGGTCCTGGCCCATATCTTTACATGCACACTAGCAATGAAGCTGATTACGTAAGTCATTTCTAACCTGTTCCCCCCCCCCAGACTAATGTTTTACTACTATCTGTGATACAGAGCCCCATCAATGTTTTACATGCACTCCTGTTCAGCTTGTCAGAAGCAAATGCCGTCTCCATGTTCACAACCTTAATGGTTCACTGTGTAAAGACTGAAATAAAGGGTTCATTTGCAAAATGCCATTTTGGGAAGAAAAACATGACTTGAAATTCATCACTGAATATCTCTAATATAGAAATGATCCAGTTTGTAGAAGTATTAGTATTTTGCATTAAACCGACTTAAAAGGACTTAAGTTGCCTATTTTCTTCCAGAAAGCACCATAATTACAATAATTGATTTTGTTCTGTCAATCATTTTCTGGGTGTAGATGCCACTTTTATCAAATAGTGGATATATATTTGAACAATACTTCAAATAATAATAAGTGCTAAATTGGAAGGGTAACTGTGGCTACATCTCTTTCTTTTCCTTCTGTCTCCCCATGGGCCTTGGTCCATTTCCTGGGATCACAAAGTACATGTCTATCAAGACCACCAAAGAGCTGCTGTGCCTGTGCCTCTATCCTAACCAGCCTTAACCAGGTCCATAGCACCAGCAGGAGGGGAAGAGTGCACTTAGTGCAGCCCCAAGTCTAAGCCCTCACTATGGGGTGAGCAGCATGCTATGCTGCCTTAACTACATAACAGTGCATCTCTGCATGGGCCTCAGGGGTCAAAATCATTGTGCATGCCTGTTCTGCAAGTTCAGGGGTGCTTAGGGGAGTCCAAGAGCATAGCAGCGTGGTAGCAAGCTGCTGGAGCACCGCTGTAAATGATTCATGTTGGACAGGCAGTCAAGTTCACCCTAGTGCTGCTCTTAAAGCAGCAGCTGGCTGATGTCCTCCAACTCAAGGTCTGGGGTCCCTGAGCGGATATTACGCCTCAGGTTTGTCCCATTAAGGAGGAAGAAGTGATTTCCCCCCCTCTGTAATGTTCTTTGCATATGTTCCAAGAGACTTTTGATGAAATGTGCCATTGGAGGGCCATTAGTCCAGGCATGCTGAAGTCGCTGCAAAGCCAATGGTAATCTCTGCTCAGGGACAACCTGTACTGGCACCCTTCTCCCTGTGGGAATCTGTCAATCTGCTAGTAGCATTGAAATGAACACCTCTCTTGTTTTACACATCTCTCTCTCTCTGCTTTTCTCTCTCCCTCCTCTTGGGGCCCATTCTCTCATCTTCACCTAATCTCAATCTCTCTTTCTTTCGCCCATCTCCTTTCTTTCCCTGTGCTTGTATTTTACCTCAGTCAATCCCCAAGAAGATGAAGTGGCAGGATAAGGTCACAGCATCTGTAAAGACTCTCATTGGGGCTTAATGGATACCATTAATTCAATCGGGGGACTTGTTGGGATGGCCGTGGCCTTTGTCCAGTCATGACTAAGCGATGCTATCAGTTATCAATCGTAATGAGCTTTTGTGGCCGCTGGAGACGGGAGCAAGCTGGTGAAATAATAACATCTTGGTCTGATGAAACCAGGTAAGGCCAGACACCTATCTCATCCCAGCCTAATGATACGACTGCTTGTGTGTGGGAGGTAGTATGGGCTTACTGTATCTCATGGGTCAGTGGTCGCTGTTTGCCTGTGAAATAACATTTTGGGATTGTTATTTCATTCAACGATAATGTTCCTTGTTGAAATCGCCAGTAAGTTCACGGTTTTTCACATAGGATAATGGATTTCCAAACCCACTGCAAACTGTTCATACCTTGAACAGTTCTTTTGCGGTTTTCTCTAGTTTCAACTTTGTAATGGTCAGTTGGCCTAACTTCCTGTAACTGCAGGTTGCGTCTCATGTCAGCCATGACGGCCCTGCCCACTCATACGCATTAGGAATACAGCATCTGTAAGGTCTTTGCCCTCCAGACTTAAATAATTCACACCAAGCACAGTCTCCATTTCATTCACTTTTTATGAGCCCCCAGTGGCAGTTCAAGGCAGTTTTAGCCTGTTTATATCACAGTCTCCCTTATGAGTCCTCATCCCAGCCTTTCTTAATTTTGCATTAGGTAGCAACCCATAAAGTCTAACCTTTGTTTTCTCTTCTGACTTTTAATAATATGCTTCACAACCATTATCAAGATTCTGTAGTCTTTGGAAATTGCTATTGTCTTTGTAAACAGTGCATGCCACTATGATTCATGGCATAGTTTATTCAAGTACACGTATGACATTTCAGATAAACCCAAGGACAAATTCCTGGGTGGCTTAGAAACCTGCCAACAAACAAAAACAAACAACCCATCACACAGAGTCACCACCAGCTATGGGAAGAGCCTATTGCACCTCCCGCAGTTGAAGCCACGACAGCTGAGCAGAGCCGCAGCAGGCCTGGGATGATGCACTACTCTCATCTCTCTCATAACGTTATTAAAAGTTTGGGCCCGGAGGCCATGAAGGTTTAGCAGAGGGTTATTATTTCAAGCTCCCTGCAAAATAAATCAATCCTTTATCAAAGTCCGCAGTCCCCATGAACTGCGTAATCAAATTGAACAGTGTTCTCGGCTAGTGTCCTGTTACTATTCTATTAAACTGAGCTATTGCTGAGGGAGGCTGGAATGTAGCCTTTCTCCATAAGACATGGCTGTTATTCATACAGACAATTGAAAAATCCCATCAATTTGGCAGTGTAAAACATCTTTTCTGAAGGATTCTTTCTTTGAAGTTTTTTCTCTCCCTTAAATTCTGAATGCAGAAAATGTAATTTATTAATGGTGACATCAAAAACACTACAAGACTCGTTGCACAGTGAGTGAGGGTAGCGTGGTGTGCCCGCAGTGGTCGCTATGCATGGTTAATATGGGAATATTTCACATGCATGTATATCTTTTTGAAATAAGAGCACTGCTAACCAAGAATGATTCTCTGACATTTAGAGAAAATATATTGGCAAGACCAATTCCTATTGCAATATTACACATCCCTGTAATGCAATTTCTGAACAACAATATCTCTCCCGCTGCTCTCTCTCTCTCTCAGACTGGTATGCCCGTCCGCGGCCTGTGATTGGACGAGGCCGTCTTGCAGGCTCGGCGCTTCTATTCAGCCAGTCCCTGTTGAATAGCGCCCATCAAGCTGCAGAGCAGGTGAAGTGTTTTTGCTGTTATGGTCAATGAAGGAAATGACAGTGAATTTGAAAATATGCTGATGGCTCCACTTGAAACAGCAATTCCTCAGAATTTAGAACAGGCACTGTTTCCACCACACCACCTGGCTCCCTCTGAAGGTTTCCCCTGATGCTAGCAGGGATTTCACATCATCTCGGAGATCAGGGCATTCAAGCAATAGATACGCAGTGTTTTAAACCAGGGATGGATTTCTGTTTTTGATTCCAGTCAATCCTCAGTACAACATCGAAATACATAAGCACTTCTTCAGACGTAAACACGCCGGCGCAGCGCTCCTGTAACATGAACTGTCAAGATTCGCACAATCCTGAGTAGATTGAGAGTAGAGCAAGTAATGCAATGTATTACATTAACGTTGGCTTTATGGTACTTTTGAGAGATGAAACCATAAGGGCTGTGTTGAGGGCTGAGAGCCACTTAACACCTTTCATTTAACTGAAAATGTGATGCTGGAACACCACATCACTTTCACATTGTTCCATAGGCATTTTAGTGTTAAGCACCATCACCCTTCAGTGCAGAGGCTAATACACTTTGTCATGCACCATCAAAATGCTCTTTGCTAAGTATCTGATCAAAAGCTACTGGTGTCCTTATGATGTCCTGTATATTTTTTCTGATGGTAGAAAATCATTGGAGCACTTCTTTCGAAACAGATTTTTAAAACATGTTTTTTTCATGTCTACTTCTGCAATCATTATGTACCGAAGGTTGCTGTAAACCAGAACTGATCTGCACGCGTGGCAGACGGCATGGATGACATTTGCACTTTCCGTCTTATCTCACGTAACCCAGTGTGTGTCATTAAAAGTGAGCATAGAAAGACAATTTAAAGTGAAGCTTTGGATTGAACTTTTGATGAATGCTCAAAGGGGTTTTGAGGTACTTCTATGGATCTAGACGCCGAAAAAGAATCATTTTACCTTTCGAGTTCTAATTAGGTTCTAGAGGCGTGTCTGTGACAGTTACTTCCTGTTCAAAGACCTTGGCTCTGTTGCTCATCGACACAAGTGTTTTTTTCCAACAGTAATGAGCTCGGCACATCCTTTCAGTTTGCCTCATTCGGGTGTTATTTTTTCATGTACTCACATTTCGGAGGAACATCTCAGGATTTCTTTGTGCAAGGGCTGTAAGATGTTGTCAAATTTAGGAAAACACTGGGACTGCCTTGTAACTGCTGTCAATTAGGAATGAAAACATCAAGTGATTAGAGTAAGACCACGTCATTTCCATACACACACACACACACACACACACACACACACACACACACACACACACACAGACACAGACACAGACTGTTTTGCTATCTACTGTCGGTTTAATGCATGATCAAAATTATTTTTGCTATTCAAGAAACGTCTTGAGAGCAGCTACTGATATCTGGCCTGAATACTGTTATATTGAGGAGTAGATTCTACATCACTACTACATTATATATATAAGATGCCATTGATGAGACTTATGAGGATATAATTCAAGTAAATTTGTTGGCTCCGCACCTTTCCTGATGTTGGTTTATCTGGTTGGCAGGCATTTTGCATGGTATTAGAAAATTGCTTGCATTAGCTGCTACTACAGTATTACTGTGACACACTGCAATAACTACAGTATAGTTCACAAAGTATAATATAAAATTGTTGGAACGTGATCTCCTGTTGTGTTCATGTTTCAGAGTAAAACCCATCTGCCTTATTAATTGCAACATATCGATAATTCATCAACTGAAGGGCAACATGGAAAAATGATCAAAAAGCCATAGGAGAATATTTTGGCTCTTGTCAAATTGTCAAATGTCAGTTCTGAATTCCAAAACACTTTCAGTATACCTGTGAAATGTCTCTTATGGTCAAAGGGTCTCCAGAAGTATACAATGCATTGTACATTTGGACTCAAGAAAATGATTCATCAGAATTGGTGAATTACCTTCAGGGGTTCAAGGCCCCAGAAGCCATTTAACATCAACTCACATGGACAGTTGAACCCATTCCTAAACATGTAGGCAGTTTTTAGACACTCAGAAATCTGTTGAGGCTTCCCAAACTTTAAGTAAGGGTACCTACCTGTAGATGTAAAGAATGGGGCCCTCAAAAAAATCCTAATCAAACTAAAATGATGACAATCTAATCTAATCTAATGGAATGCTGAAGGTCATTGATCAGCCGTGGCCAGTGTTGACCAGCTCACAAAAGCAGATGGATTTCTCTCATGAGCAATAAACACTTCATATTCAGGTAATACCTACCTCAAGAAAGACACAATTCTGTGTTTTTACTGGGGACACAGACTCTATAAATCATCTATAAATCAACTATAAATCAACAGAGTCAGCCTCCCATATACATTCAATGGAGAAGCTCCTGGCAATGTTTCTTGGTGACATTACAGAAGAGATCAATTCATAAATGTGGACTGAGCTGTCCAATATCTTAGGATCAACACATGGATTTTATTTCAGTCAACTTCATGCTGAATCTATTATAAAAGGCCAGTGCCCTATGCTATAATGAAGAGGTGCAATGTCCAGATGTGAAGTCACACTGAGCTACATGTCAGTTCTAATGGGCCGTGTTAATGAAGCTCTGCAGGACTTCAATCCCTGCTATTTTTTTTTTACTTCATCTCCTTCAGCTCCAACACTATTAGTTCCTACCATCCTCGCCCCTGTTCTTCAGTAAAGTTACATAACAAGTACTACTGGACCTTTTATTAGGTACGCCTAGCTAGTACCGGCAGTACTAGTAGTAACGATTCCCTTTTGCCTCCAGAACAGCGTGATTTCTTAAAGGCGTGGATTCAACAAGGTGCTGGAAATGTTCCCCAGGGAACATGCTGACTCGATAGTGTCATGCAGTTCCTGCAGATTTTCATTCATCCTGTGAACATCCTGTTCCACCTCACCCCAAATGTGCTCTGTTGGCTTGAGATCTGGGGACCGCGCAGGCCGTTGAAGTAGACTTAGGGCAATGTCGCATTACTGGACCATCTAGAGGTGATGTGTGCTTTGTGTCATGGCACATTAGTCTACAAGCAGCCATCTGAAAAAGCTAGAGGCCATTAAGGGTGCCACCTGGTCAGTAACAATGTTTAGGTACAGTTCAAACCTTGTGTGTGCCAACAAAACATTTCCCACACCGCTGCACCACACCCAGCAGGATGGATTAATGTTGTTTATGCCCAATTCTAACCCTGCCATCAATCAAATTTTTAGCTCCTTGTTCCCAGCTGACAGGAGTGGAACCCAGCATGGTCTTCTGCTGATCTAACCCATTCAGGGTAACACTGTATTTGGATGGTTCAATGCCGTTGCTGAACTAACTATCAGGTGACAAGAAGTAGATGTTCAACGAAGTGTCACTTGCCTATTTGCTGCATGACCTTAGCCTAATCCTAAAACAGACATTATACACTCTTCACACTAGTCCGAGTATCACCTGAAACTCAGGAAATATTAGAGTGACACGTTATAGTCACTAGATAGTAAGCTGAGTATCAGCATTGGACTATCCCAATAAAGTGTGACCCCATCTGAGGAGGAGGAGTTGTGTGCTCTGAGATGCCTGTCCTACACACAACTGTTGTACTGAACTGTTATTTATATACTTGTGGCCCACCTGTTAGCTTGTACCAGTCTTTCCATTCTACCTTGACCGCTCTCATCAACGAGGCATTTTAAATTTAAATTCTGCAGCGTACGAAAATCCCAGCAGAGCGGGCCGTTACTGACATGCTGGAACTGGCGCATCCATCCCCATCACGATCACGACGCGTTCAAAGCCACTTCAATTATGCGTCTTGCCCATTCTAGCGGTTTGTCAAGCAGTAACTGAACCTGTTGCCCCTGTCTGCATGCTTTATATACTGAGTCACAGCTACATGACTCACTTCCTGAGGGAGTGAGATGTTTGTGTAAATGGCAGGTGTCGCTAATAAAGTGGCAAATGTAAATGTTCCATGTCGCAGTTATGAAGAGCTTGTCTATAAATTCTTACTCCTCATTCGCTGTAGAATAATAGTCTTTCTGTATTGCTATGCTGTGTCTGTGCTAATATTTATTCTCTCGTAATATTCCCCTTACATATCTCATTCTTTCTATTCTGTCCCAGGAGCTTCACTTACGAACCCCGCGTGTCATCTTTCTATACTTCTACTGTCTTTGTTCTTAGCAGTCATAACAATGTTGAATAGCTTTAAACAGTTGAAAGAGCAGCAAACCAGAATTTGGAAATGTGAAAAAAAAAGTAGAGTATGGGAGACAAAGCGAGGAAGCCTTCAGTACAGTGCTTTGTTGGAAAGCAATACAGAGCACAAACTGTGAAAAACTGTTTATCTCAAAAGTCCCCGAATGCCCCCAAATACTTTATTCATAATATTGCCTTTGAACTAAACCATTGTTTTGAAAAAGCAGAGTGAATGCTTGGTAAACTCATCACTGCCAAAGCTTGAACTCAAGTGTCAAGTACAGGTTTGATTTGCCTAGATTCTCTTTTACAGGCCCACTAGAATATGACCTAAGAGTTGAGGTGGAGAAAAGATGGAAATGGAACAGCTGAGCTGGAATCTGATTTATTCATTTTGTCCTTGGAGAGAGAGAGAGAGAGGGTGAAAGACTGCAGCATGGCAGAAAGTGAGCGAGGTAGTGAACCAGAAAGCTTCTCTCTATGGCGGTAATCAAAGTATCCTCCCCATGACACCTCCTCCTTCAGTCGTGTGAGTTCTCTCTCTCTCTCTCTCGCCTGCACACGCACACACACACACGCACACGCACGCACACGCACAAACACACACACACACACACACACACACACACACACACACACACACACACACACACACACACACACACACACACACACACACACAACTTAACATCTCCCCTAGTGACTGAGCCCATGTTAGATCAGCTTTGCTTTCACAGCCACAGCCCAAAGAGAC
>OOFE01011277.1:0-15744 GCA_900323365.1 Monocentris japonica
CAGGCACATCCATTGAGCTATTGGCTGAAACCACTGGTTGGAATACTTTGTTTGTGGTATGTAATAACAGGTGTCAATAATCAGAGCCAGTTGCTCCAAACATACCCTTAACATTTTGCCCTTGCTAAAATAACCCAAGATCCATGATCCATGATCTTAATGGCGAAAAGAAATTCAAACTGGTATTACAGCTTCAATCAATTAATTGGGAATCAGTTGCTAACATCCCTGAGGGCAGATCTGAAATGGTAATGTTGTTTACCTGGCAATCCATCATTTGTAAATGGGATTGGGGCCAATCTGCTATGGTTGATCTTTTCTGCTACCCTTTGAGACTTGTGGCCAACATCATTCACTGCTTTGGATGAACAGTGTGATTCAGGAAGATTACATTCCCTCTGAGTGAGCCCCAATGTTCTGTTGGAGCACACAGGATGTGCTTTCACCGCAGTTAAACAGCCTTTTTCATCCCTAGAAACAGGATATTAAATTGCTTTCGTCTCCTCATCAAAGGTAGGTTACATCCTTCTGAAAGCACTGAATGCAAGCTAGCAGTTATCTGATTCAAATAGAAAATTCTGACCATGCATCTAACATACAGCCGCACTGATTCAGACATTTTGGATTAAAGTCAGGACCAAAGATGTAGAATTCCACTCAAAAAATCTTCACAATGAATTACACAGTATAGTACTACACAGATGTAGTACTGTGTTGTAGTGTTGTATTGAGTCATTTCAGTTTCAGTGTGTTTTACAGTTTATTGTATGTTATAACATGTATGGAGCTAGAAATGAAATCTCACTAACAGACAATCATACAGACATTTTACACTTTTTTGTCACTTTCTATGTCATACATATTTTGTCACAGTAGGATTTCTTAAGGCACTCTCAACTGAAATGCCATTTGCTACTGATGCTGCCAACAGCAATAAAAAAGAAAAGCGATGTTGAGCAGGCAAATTCCTCTGGATTTCTTTTCATAACCAATTATATAAACAAGTATTTGATCAGATCACTTCCAACACAAACATTTGTGCCTTGCACTTTGATTTAAATGCTTCTTGTCTGGGAACTCACTGACAGTTATCAAAGTTATTGTCTGAAAAATGACACACATTTTTCTAAAGCAGCAGAGTGTGGAGTGATAGATTTTGGGGGGAATTTAAAATTGAGTGGTATCTTATGAGCAGCAGAACGTACTCTGAATTAACTCTGAATCATATGACACATTAAGTTCCTATGGATGAGCAAAACAAGATACAGCCACAGGTGTTCAGCACACTGGAGCAGTTATCCTCACAGCATTACATACTCAGGGTGGGTGGGTGATATATGGCTCGTTGCCCTTGTGTGTCACCCAGTCTTGGTGTCGTCTTTCTACAACAATTTTAAGTCCTGGAGGCCCATGAGAATGGATGTTGAAGCCAACTGGTGTCCACAAAGGATTACTTTCTGATCAAATATAGAAATGTCTGTCTCAGCCCTTCTATAGTAAAACAAAATAAATGATCACTGGATGTTATTGCCTCATAAAAACACAATGATGAATGTGGGCTGAGCAGATATTTTACAGCTGGCGTCTTAATAAAGTGTGGGAGGATAGGGCTGGCCTTTTGAGATAATGTAGTCCACCTCCTCTCTGATCTTTCAGGGTGGGGGACAGGGGTGTGTTGAATAGCACCATTCAACCCCAGCTTTATGGTAATGTGACTCTTTAGGGCCATGACCTTGGGGACACAACACCGGTAGGAGTGTGTATGCATGTGTTTGTATGTGTGTGAATGCATGCAAAATGGTGGTTGTCTGTGTGTGTGCGTGTCTCCATGTGGATGCGTGCAGCTAATGTGAGACATTAGGCAGATACATTGCAGCCTTTGCCATTCACAAAGCCTGGATTACCTCCTCACACCAGTGCTACAGGCTGTTACGCTACCTGTACAACCTATCACTGTCTTCTGTATATTGAGTCATCCAGCGTGTCCCTCTGTCTTTCTCCTGCTCTTTCTGCTGTGTTTTCAATGTCCTTGCATGCATCAATGTCAACCCCCTCCCTACCAGCCTCTGATTTATGAGTCCTAGCCTGGTCTGTCATTACTGCCTCCAGAAGGGAGCACTGATGGAGCAATATGTCGACTCTGTCACCAGGCAAATCATCCTATGTCCACAAATGTCAGGAATATTATCCTGACAATCTCTGGTCTACTCAAGCCTAGATTTTAAATACAAGAAAATCTGGATCATTGTATTTTGGAAGAAGATGTATTCTTTTGGCAGGTCTTCTCACAGAGCAGGGATGTTTCGTAGGAGGACACGCTTCCCTGGCTAACATAGCCCTCCACTCTTGTCTTCGGTTTCACACCAACATATGGTTCCTCTGATATGCCTTATGGGTGAATTCCTTTCTCTCTGATGTTCAAAAATAACCCACCTAAAATAGCCTATTTGACTCAATTCAACCTGAAACAATGTCAATCTCTTTAATTTAGTTTGATGGAACAGGTGATGTCTCCCTCTAATGTTCTCTCTCTCTCTCTCTCTCTCTCTCTCTATCTTGCTCACTCTCTCCATCACTTTGTTCTTAAACTATTCAACAGACAGTTGAGTTTTCTCAGCGGCTGCCGATCCCTGTCATCATCCCCGGAGCACTGGGCATTAGGTCCAAAGGGCAACCTGAACTCTAAAAATACATAGCTCTATCAGTCTGCTGGGTTCCTTTAATAACACTAACCCTGAGCATCATACAATGTAATTATCACAGCCAGAGCCTCCAGGGCAAGGTGATGTTTTGATAAGGAGATGGCTCACACACACACACACACACACAAACACTGAATCATGTAAAGACAAGAAGACAAAGTCCTTTGCATATGAATGCAGATATACACAAGGAAACTTTAACACTGTACATACACACACACACACACACATACACACACACACTGCTGCCACCACCAATAAGCAATGCTTTTTGCCTCAAAGTCACTGTGTTCTTTCCCCAGTGTTACACTGTAGAAGCTGAGTGTCTATTTACTTACTCATAGACTTCCCTGTAAAAACATAAATCTTGTCTGTGTGTGTGTGTGTGTGTGTGTAAGAACATGTAAGTGTGTGTTTGTATGGATGAGAATATCTTGAGAATAGAAGAACTGGACACTCTTGTGGTTCTCTTTAGTGGGAGGGGTTAGGGGTTATGGTTAGAGTATGATTAAGGTTAGGACAAGGGTAAAGATTTGGCCTGTCATGTTGAGATATAATATGGGTTAGGGTTAGGCGTACCATAGGTCTTTTCTCTGGTAGTCCCCTTCAGGCAACTCCCTCCAGATAAACTCAATTTTCTGTCCTTTAGTTACCCTGATGGCCTCAATCTGTTTCTCAGACTCCTCATTTTCTAACCCTGACATCCTTTGCTCAGTGAAAGGCCTTGACTACAGAGCTGTTTATTTCTATCTTATTTGACATATTGATTTGAAAAACCTTCTTGCACTTCTTGCTCTTTGCTCTTTGTGAGAATATCTTCACTTTACCTGGAAATTGTTCCTCTCTGTTATTTTCTTGTCTTTGATTGGTTGGCATGGCATGGCAGGATCAGGCCATACTCATCTAAAGCTACCTGAGGTGACAACCAAAACCACAACCACTCAGGAGAATCCGGCACCACCAGCACTGATGAAATATTTAACATCTTATCAACCAAACATTGTCAAGACGAGGAGGAGAGAGATCGGTGGAGGGATGGTGTCATCACACATAGACTAGCATACACATACATGCACATACTCAGGAAAGTATAGACACACACACACACACACAAACACACAAGCACACACACATGGCAATACACACAAACCTCGTCAGTATTTAATGTCTCGTTCCCTCCCAGGGTGGTATCAGCTGTCTGGTTCAGTGATAATGTCTCAGATGTTTCCATACCTTCCCCTGTCCCCTACATTCACCACCCCGACAGAGATACAATAGCTTAGAAGATAGAACCAATGATATCCTGGCTCCTCTATTCAGCCTCTGTCCTCCTCTCAAAGACTTGCTTATGTGTAACCCTATGCCCCGGCAAACACCACATGCTTGGAGCCATTCACCATTGTTTCCGACAACCTAGAGGACAGCATTGCTATTCATCCACAGGCTCATGCCAGCCTTTCTTTTAACCCGCCCACCTTCCACAGGTGGCATGGGCACGATGCGGTAATTGATCTGTCAAAAGCCACATGCCAGAGGGTTGCATTTGGGAATCAGATGATCCGTCTCAGTTGCTCTGGGAGGTACAGCCCTTGATCAGGAATCAGGCCAGCTATTATCCTTAATGACAGAGATAGGATTGCTCAGAAACGTCATGTTTTGTCCCTGATAGCCAAGGAGAGACAGTGCTGGAAAAGGTATTGTCTTTGACAAAGCCGCCTTTTAGAAACAGCATTTTGTGTTCTTACCTCCAAGTGGTCCACATTAGGACGGAGTGCTTCGAGTTTCATCAGCCTCTTTTTCCCAGCAAGAAATGAACATGGGCTGGCAAGATAAAAGGTTTAAATGTTTACAACACTTGATCAAAGGCAATATGTTGTTTAACAAAGACTAACAATCATATAAATGTTTAAGAACTTATATTTCAGACTATCTCTCTTATATGTCCAGCAGACTTTTCAACAGGTTCTGCATCCCTCACAGATTCATCTAATTAATTACATTTTAATGGATTTAATGGGTTTCTGAGCTCTGTGGATAAGCAATCCATGGGAGAGGTCACATCTGTTATCGTGCTGACACGGTATGGTGATACAGCTAGTGATTATAGTTAGTGGTATACATGATTAATACACATTATATGATACGCAACTCATATAGGGGAGAGCACAGAGGCAATCCTTCACATCCAATATCACTGATGATTTATATTTCAATAAATAACACACGGAATATCCACTCCCTTTACCATAAACCTCTCCCAGTTTCCTCTTTCACTTACAAAGCCCTAAAGTCCGCTGGGCACCTCTTTTAAGACAGCAGCACTAAATAGATGTGTGCAAAGGACCGCCCAGTTCCTGCTGTTGCCATGAGACACTTAAAAACGTGTTTGAAATGTGACGCTCTTTAACTAAAAGATCAAATATTTTTATCGTTGAGCTTGGCTCTCAGCACTGTTGGGGACATGCAGCAGCACAACCTTTCCCTTAAATTAAGGAGGAAAAGAAGCCAGCGCTAGAAAGAGAGGTGGTGGACACTCTCCCTCTCTCACTCACTTTTCCCTTTGATAGTATTATACTAGATGCCAGACAGGTACTGTAAAACCATGATGAGACGGTGTCCTGTTTTATTTATAATGTTTTATACTCACACAACTGCATGAGGCGTTTCTGGGATCAACAACACAACCACATGAAGCTGATTGGCAGCAGTTCTCGCCACACTCCTGGAATGCTGACGCCCTCTAGGGCCATCCAAGTTGATGTAGATCTGTAGATGGTTGAGATAAACAAAGCTGCTATATGCTGCCACTAATTGATTCCTTATCAGGTTATTATCAGATTGCAGTGGCATTTGAACTTCCTCTTCCTCTCTCCCCATTTCCCAACTCAGTCGGGGGGCTTATCTTGCTCTTCTCTCACTCGGAGCTGCTGGACCAGAACGCGCTTTTCTGGTCATCATGGTTAATAGTCAAATCACCTCGTGTGCATGTGGTTTTGTAGCCTCAAGGGGCCTCCCGTTTGCCCGTTCAGCTTTCTGAACTGATAAAAACCCTTGCACCATCAAAGTGATTTCAGACTTGAGTTGCTGGAAAGAATGACGGCAGAATGAAATGAGTGATTGCTATCGTGCTATGTCCTTCTTGTCTTTCCCTCTCAACCCTTTCTCTGTTTCCTCTGTCTGCCTGTCTGTCTCAGTCACTCATGCACCCATGCTCTTTACTGTTTCTTCACATATGCAGTGTTTCTCATCCACTCAGTATCCCTTGGTTTGCCGAATAAAAACACAATACCAATGTAAAAAGTATATTTTAGTGAATATGATTATGCAGTTTTATTACCCATTCAATAAGCAGATGCATTTATCTTTTAATGTACTAGGCTACACTTAATTTCCCCTGTTCGTATACTGCCCTGGTTATGTTCATGAAAGATGTTAAATTAATCTAAATTGGAGGGGGAAACATTTTCCTCTTCTAAAAGAAAAGGAAAAAAGTAGGTACTCAGCTGAGTAAGTGGTCAGAGAAGTGCTTCTGAACTTGTCATTATTTGTCTATTTAGACTTCCCTCTAGGCAAATGTGGGAAGTGAGCAGAGTGGAGGGCAGAACAAACCAGGGCAAGGCTGAGACACAGGGCAGCCAGAGAATATTCACAGCTGACCTTCAACTTCAGAATGACACAAATCATCAAAATAATAATTTTTCATTCCAACTCTATTCTTACTTTAACATATACAGCCTGAATGAAAATACAATCTTGTTCCTTAGTAGTGATTTTGTTTTTATGTGATAGATTGTGTGTGTGTGTGTGTGTGTGTATGTGTGTGTAATTGCATGCATACATCTGGTGTGTGCATGCATGTGTGTGTTTTATATTTGGTAGTTGACGTCATTTTCACAGAACAGCAGTCAGGGACCTCAGTTGATGTGTCTGCTGAGGTGGAGGAGCAGACAATAATATATTGTTGAATGCCAATAATTATTCCAATAACTAGAGCAATTAAAGAAGAAGTGCTGTCACTGTACTTTTTATTTCCAGCTAGTTTTGATAAACATTTATTCACTAGCCTACTTACAACTACTGTTGAAAAATGTGTTTCTGGGGCTGGAGGCTTTTGCTGCCCAGTCACTAACCCAAGCCCTTGTCATAATGTCATTTTGCTCTCTAGCTTTTGTCACAATCCACGCTATTAGTGGAAAGAAATGGATTTACATTTACAGTTCTCACAGCATTTTGATGTGCACGTGATTAAAAGCTGCAGAAAACATTCTTGATACTTCATGGAAAACCAGTAAGAATGCAATTCATGAAAAATGATTTCACGGTATTGACTCTGTTATAGTGTCAAAGTAAAAACATAATATCTGAGAAAATAGGACAAAACAGATCCAACTAGGGAACAGATTACATCTGGTTCCAGAAGTAAGTTTCCCATTAATTTTCTCCATAGACATATCAGAAAGTCATGAACCAAATCAAGCAGCTATGAGATAAATCATGACCTTTACCTTGTGATTCAGAGATTTTTTTTTTTAAATGTAAAAAAGGCGAAGGTAGTAGACTGTGTACCTAATGTCTTTTAAGAGGGATTGAACTACTGGGTGATTTCATCAAATCCCTTTTCCCTGGAAAACAGTGGACTACGTTGCTAGCTAGCAGATGGCAACTACGTTCGCTCAATCAGTCCTGATAGCCTACCGCAAAACTTTGGGGCGTGTAACATCACCATGGTAACAGCGATGTCTCTGTTTGATGGAACTCAAGTTAGGATTGTGGGTAGTGTAGTACTTCCCCAGTCATTCGCCAATAAAACTTGATTTCTTAATAAATGGAGTTGAAATCAAATTGACCTATTGCTTCTACTTGAGCATATACCATTGTTTCACAATCTCTTGGCTCATGGTAAGCCTAACTTATACGGTTATTCTGTTATGGCAAATTCCCTATGGTGATTATGAATTGTATTTTTATTCCCAGAACCTGAAGTTTCAGCTCTATTATCAGCACGTCTATGGTTTAAAATAACATGTTCACAAATATACCTCATGGGTAGCTTTAGATAACCATATCTATTTTGATAGATGCCAGCAGCTGAGCTACCCATCACTCAGGTGATGCTGTTTATTTTCACCACACTTTTCAGCATGAATATAACAGAATAATCGAAAGAGCAGGTTCAACAAGCACTTCCCATCAGCCCGTGGAAAGGAAATGACATGTTTAATATCCTGCTCATCTCAGCATAGTAGATGTAAAGCCCTACCTCAGTGCTGGCTGCCACAGCAAGGGAGGCGCAGATCCAATTAGAGAAGAGGCGCCATTTACAGAAACACCAATCCCAACAAGACATTTGGAAAGGGGAAAAAACTCACTTCCTAAATGACAATGAAAAGTGTTGAAAAATATACCGTCATGAGGCATCCAAGGCGGTGGAAACTGTGCGCCATTCATTCAGGGTGATAAAGTGATTTAATATCCACAGTGTCTGGGCTGCTCTGTTCAGTGGTGCCAGGAACAATTACCATCATCAATAAATGATAAATGCCTGAACAGAGGCTATTTCTTCACTCAGGAGTTGGATCTCAGTGCTGATAGATACAAGGCCTTCACTCCACTTCTCTCAGTGATGAGTGGAAAGGCAGAGGTTGAGACATTGGACGCAAACGGAAAACTAATTCTATTGGGATAATGATCAGGAGGAAGGGCCGATAGGGACGGCCCTTATCGCAAGTGTTAGAAAAATGATCAGTCCACAGTGTCAATGTGTGGCTATTACTGCCCTTTATACTGGAGAAAAGCCAAGTTGTATGTACCCAATAGCTTTGATATATCAGTGGGCTAGTGGGTTAGGGTTAGTTAGCACCAGTGATATGGTCGTGGATCAGCTAGGATGTAATAACTGCATTAATGGAGCTGTCTCTTTTTAAACACAGTATCGAGACATATTGTAAAATACCACTATGTACGGCAAGCATAGTTATGCCATTAAGATGTTAAGATGAACAGTTTATTAGCAGTTCTGACGATGCTTCCAATCCTAGGACCAATACCAATCCTGATGGGCTGTACACATATTGTACCTGTTCACAATGGGAAGTTTTTATTTTTCATGTCAGTGAATATATATTTCACTTTTTACTGAGGCAGACCGTGTAATAGCTCTTCCGACCCTGCTTGGCCATATGAGGGGTAGTGCAGTTATGCAATTAGTGTTTTTACTGAATACAGCGGTAGAAGCAGTGAGGTATAGCCTGTGATTAAGCATAGACGTGTGAGAGACCCGAACATAAATACACAACTATGATCAACGTGGCTTGAAAAATCTTCAACGCTGATGATGAGATTAAAGTCATGCCACCATACATCTGTGCTTCCTATCCTATCCTGTCCTGTCCCACCTTATACATCTCACCCTCTCTCTTTCTTTTTTTCTAATTAAACCCAATCAAATTTCTATATATCTTGTTCACTGCACATCAAATTATGCACATAGGCACTATATGTGACATATGATAATAATTTAGTGAAATGATTTCAGTTTGATCCAGAATTTTGAGTGCCAAGAAATTTGATGTGACAATCTTCGGTTGAATGTATGCAGCACATGTGCCATGGAAGTGAGTGACAGTATACTTCTGCCTTTCCACACATCAGTGCTTGACTAAATGATGGTGCTTTGCTTCAACAGTAACCCAGGTAATTGCTTGAACTCAGAGTTAGACTGAAGAAAAGAACAGCAATCATCATAACAGAAGAAGTCTGAATGCAGGCATGCATACTGATGCCGCTTCTTCATCATTCTTCACAAAGGCTGGGTGACTTTCAACACTAGCAAGGAGACAAGTATGATGGTTCCAAGAATGTTTTTATTTGTTCAGATCATTATTTTCTTCCTCGTCACCATTTGTATCATGTATTTTCAATGGAGGAAAAGCTCACATTCATGTTATATCCTTATATTGGGTTTATCTCTGTACTGTTGTTTCATTTCAATGCCCAAGACAAACCTTTACCTTGCTGTGAGATCTGTCCCATCACTTATACTCACAATGCATCAGGTGGCCTTTTTCCAGGGCTAATGCTTCAGACTGCAATCAAAGAGTGTTTGGAGCCAGGAACAATCTTTCATGAATCATTGCAAATGAGAGCACATTAAAGGTCAGAAAAAAGATTTAGAACTTTATTTTCCTTACTAAAGATTACACTGCCTCCTGTCTACTAATGATAATCAATAATACTTTGCAAAATTAGTCGCACCTCTGGTAGTGGAGACTCTACTTTTGATGTGTTCAACCAAAGAATGAAAGCGTTTTCCTTCTGCAAGTCAACAGGTGAATATTTGTGTCCTCAAATATCAAAAGTTCACGCTGAATTAGATTTAACTGAGGTGTTAAAGCCTGCGAGAGGGCTGTGATTTGTGTCACAGAAATGACTGTGAGATGCACCTGGCCTTCCATGCCACCTCGCTCATCTCTGCAGGAGCAACCCACTAGACCCACAGAGAGATATTTGTCATTTCAATCCATAACGCATCTCAATTCACCACATCTCACACAATCTGCTGGTTAATGAGAACTGTCAAACCATGCACTCACACACAGTACATCTCTCACTCTCACTCACACATACAGTATATATACACACACACACACACACACACACAGCAGAGTATGTCTATGCACGCAGACACACTCCGTTCTTTTCCCACCCCTCTCAGCTAGCATCCCAGAGTGTACCTGTAACTCGTATAACCCAGAAGCCTGCTGATGTTTTATCACCTCTGTGTATTGTCATGGCTGCATTTCCACTAGACTGACATTGGAAAATTAGACCTGACACAGTTAAATATTTGATAAAGCTTGCGCACTACTTTGCTGGCTGACTTGGGCTCTGATATAGTAGCTGTAAGCCACTGGTTTGATGAGAAACTTGCTGCGCCACCCTTCTGAAGTTGTAAGTCAACTGAAGAGCTGTCATTTGCCTTTATTGGTCATTTTCATTTTTCATCTGTTTCATTAATTTTAAATGAAGCTTTATTCATTTTAGAGCCTGCTTGGGGAACTATATTTTATGTTGTTTCTAACATTTTCATATTCAGACGCATGGATCCCGGCACCCATTACTCATTTTTAAAGCCAACCAGTAACACATATTTTCCAAACTACTCTCAGAACTAGTTTTGCTTCAGATTCAGTGTGCTTGTTTCAGATATTGGATGGCCACTTTGTGTCCAAAAACATTTCCCAAGCCTGATGATCGATATGGTTGAGTGTCATGGGTAATGGTTGTGGTGTAGACGACCCCCCAGGCAAAAGTGTCTGCCCTGCAGCCTTCTGCTGCTTTTTCATTGTCTTAGCCACCCACACAACACATTGTCAACTGAATGTCTCCCTGGACACACATACTATTAATATACACCAACAGATCCACAGTTATAGTTTGTGGTTCAGTGTAGAGGCGTGCAGTGAAGTTTCCTAGCTCATCATAAACCACACCACAAATGACCAAAAGGCACCACAGATAATTCAATGTGGTTTGTGGTAATGAGAGAGCAGACGGTCACAGTGCAGTCTAAGTTAGCATGAACACAAACAAATAAACAAACTATTGTCCAATGACATAACATTGATTATTATACCTGGGTTTAAAAAAGTACAGCAGCTGCTCTGAAGTGTTGGTCTGTCAATATGAAGTTTCCTTCAGCTGACATTGAGGATATGCAGACTATAGAGTCTTATTCATAAAGCATAATGTCCTTTCCATGTACTTTGGTGAACCCTAGGCCCATTGTTGCTCCACTGCCATATACTGATTGTGGTGCTGTCAGCCTCTCTCTATAGAAATCCCTTGACAGAACTCTGGGCCAACTAATACAATGCAGTCTGATTCAGGTGATAAAATGTATAGTGTCCATAAGTGAATGGATTTCCCCTGTTTTTTCCATTATATGTACCTGCTCTCTGTCTCTTTTGTGTGAAGCCACTCTGCCCCCCCCTCCCTCTCTCTTTCTCTCTCCTAAAACAACGAGCAAGTCAAGGCCATTGCCATTTTCACCGATGATGAAACCCATCAAACATGTATGAGAGAGATGCTCTGATATACTGTCAACTCATACTGCAATCATAGCTAAACCTCCCCCACACCTGTCACTCATACACAGACAAATTAAATGGTTGCACACTTCTCCTTCAGTTCCACTTTCTTTCCTTCCCTTTGCAGTTACTATACTGGTTGTCATTTTTCATTCTGACGGTGAGTTTCTCTCTCTCCCTCTCTTTGTGTGTGCGTGTGCACGCATGTGTGTGTGTGTGTTGTGTGTGTTCATGTACAGTATTGCTGTAAGCTTGATTTCTAACACCATATTGAATTGATTCCCTCTGTAACCCACCCAGACAGCGGGTCTCTATGTGATTGTGACGTCTATACCTGTCATCAGTGATTGGCTTGGTCACTTGGCCATGATTGGACACTCAATCAAAATATTGTTCGTTTAAATATCACATAATGACAATAAAACAAAAAAAGATGACAGATTCAGAAGGGGATGCCTGTGTTTGATGTGATGAGGATCACAATGATTTAATTTCCCAATGGTCTACATCAGAGTCCTCGGAGAAGACTTTGATAGACAATGGCACTGTAAGTTGTTTATGCTCCCAATTAAATGGATTTCATTAGCAGACTTTATATGGCTTTATAAACTGCTCTTGGTTCCTGTGGTGGGAGCCCACCAGCCAGATTGATATCAGTCACACGGCTCCATTCTGTTCTGCTCCAAGTGCTGGGACATGTTCCAAAACCCTATGAATATTCACAATGTTATGGTCCTCGAAGGCCAATCAGGGCTCTATTTTGCAGCCAGTGTTATTGGCAGTGAGTGACAGTGTGTAACTCCGTCTTCATCCCCAGCGCTATTATATGGGCATATGCAGTATTCAGCGGAAGACAGCTTTATCGGCTGTTGACAGGAAATGAAATCACAATGCTTTGAACCATTATATAGAAGAGACGGAACAAAGCACATCTTTTATGATATCTTTTTAAGATTTCAAGTATTGTGGAAGGAAGCATAGAATTGTCCACATTATGTCAACATGAGACATAGGAGCATTTTAAAAGTCAGGTTCAGAGTGTATGATATCAAAAGTGTGTGTGTGTGGGTTGTGTGGGTGTGAAAGAGGGTGGCTTATGTAGTCACAGTAGCGCAGTAGTTTCTAACCCTGCAGTGGCCCAGGTAGCCACTCTGGGATGAAAAACAAAGCAGTCTCACTAAGTGAAACCACCTACTGCTGTAGTTTTGCATACAGGGACATATTTGCCATTTTTCTCTTTTTACAAACACATCTGTGAGATGGGTTTCATTTATTTGCTCATTCAATGTGGATGTTCTATCTACTCAGGCTCTGGCCTAACACAATAAACAAGAGAGTGAAGGGGGGCAAATTGAATTTCACCTCTCCTATACCTACACGCTTACAGTGAAATATGAACACATTTAACAAAAGGGGTCTGATAAAAAAGGTAGCCCTATTTTATTAGATTTCCCTTTGTGTTTGTATGTGCATGTGTGGGCTGCTACACACGTGACTACTCGCACACGGGTGCA
This sequence comes from Monocentris japonica, assembly GCA_900323365.1. Lineage (NCBI taxonomy): Eukaryota > Metazoa > Chordata > Actinopteri > Trachichthyiformes > Monocentridae > Monocentris > Monocentris japonica. The sequence continues at coordinate 13,306 of OOFE01011277.1, forward strand.
TGACTCTGATTGACTAAGAGACCAGTGGACTCAATGGGCTCAGGACTGAGGAGTACATGTGTACCAAGCCAATATGTTGACCTAGGATCTGCCAGTGTTGCAGGTGTATGTGCCACAACCAGGACCACTACCACCCTTTTGAGTCGTGGCACTGTCAGCTAAATAGTGGTACTGTCAGTCTAAAGGGGATTACCACTGATGCGAACGTGTTTTTGCTAAGTAGGACATTTGGTCATTGTTAAGTCGAACATTCAATACTGTGTCAAAATGAGCGTGTGTCAGAATGAGAAATAAAATTGTAGGTTAACCATCCCATATTCTGTGATATCATGCCAATTATAAAGGAAAATATGGAATCATCCCGAGACAGTATCTAAGGATGATTTTCTGGGGATTATGAGACAGTAAATTTTCTGGTTGAGCTAAGTACTATTGCAATACCAAGCAAATTGATTGTAAATGTTTAAGGCAAACACTCCCTCAGTCTACTTCTTGATGACCTTATAAATGAAAAACATGGTTATTTGTATTCCAGCTTCAGGAGACACCTTGTCAAGTTTATTTAATAACATATAGGAAGTCATATAAGGACAAATATGACCTATTTAACTGAGTTGCTTCATGGTTGTTGTTGTGGAATAAGGGAATGGCTGGAGAAGGGCACAAGAACAGCACCTGAAATAGAAATACAACAGTGTATATGAAGAATAGTATATAACATATTGTGCTTGTCTACTTGCTTGCTGCAACAGACACAATCATTAGCATCTTTCCAGATTGCCAGATTTGAATTGCTTGTGGCCTGGACCACTCCCTTCTCACGCTCCAAGAAAATTACCCTTGCTTTATCACTGAGGACACATGCTGCTGTAATGCACTCGCAAATTGCTTGCAAAAGTTTTATGTTGTACTCCCCAGTGATTTTTGGATTTATGTTTGGTGCAACTGCGCCCAGATGCTGAGGAGCTTTGTGATCGATGTCATCCATCCCATGTTAAGTTGAACCCACATCTTTACAAGAAGCTATTTAGAGAGTGTTATGACCACACCCCTAAACAGGAGCCATCATTCACAAATGGCGTGATGGAAATTCTGAATGGTTTGAAAACTGTAGGCCGAACCTGCGCATCATTCACTTTAGGCTCTGCCGTTTTTCCCTCTGATTTCTCCTCTGTCATAACCCAAGCCCGTCTCAGAATGGGTCTTCTCACTTTAATATTCACTAAACATTTTGAATACACCATGAGGCTGGTGCTGCAGCTCGAGCTCTCTAATTGCAGAAATATAATGTTCCTCATAAGATTTATGAGCTATTAATCTGTTCATGCAGAATGATTCATGACTCTCAGAGTTGGGAGACATATGATTAGAGTTATTCATTTGTCATGGCTGTCTGAGACATAAGGCTTTAAGCCAGGGATATTTCATCCAAACTGCAGTGATGCTGGATCCCATCCACGATATCTTTATTTTTACTTCTTAGAATGTCAACTCATGAAGAAGTGATGTCTGAAAAATAAGTGCACAGCCATATCATTTTTACATGCATGGCTGTCAAAACGTTCATTTTAATTCATATTCGATTATACAGTGTGGAGTTTTCCTAGTTTGCAAAGAGCCCCTTCTGGACGAATCCCTGTGCTATTTCTTTTTTCAAGCTGAGAGAAAACTTGATTCTAATTTGAACGTTGGATAAGAATGCCATTTAAGGTTGTGGTCTTATTTATAATAATGGGTTGCTTGGTGGCATTTCGTTGACCAGGACCCCAAAATATATCTGCAAGGTCAAACAAAATTATACTTTGACTGGGAAAGGTAACAGTATTGATTCATCTGCCTAAAGAAGACTGTTGACAACCTCAAAATACTTTTGAGAGGGAATGCATATGAGTAGGTTGCTTAAGGAACAAGGGAAGTTGCCCAAAAACTTGTTAGTTTCAGCAATCCACTGTTGTCTCGGGACTTTGAGTTATATGCCAGAGGGGTAAACTGGTTTTGTATCCAGACTGCTATGTGGCTGCCCTACTTCATATTTCACAAAACCTGATGAAACAAGTTATGGCCTGGAATAGAAGTCTCATCCCACTGAACATGCCAACTAATATAATATCCCTCACAGCTTAGAGTGCAGATGTGTATAGAGGTAGTCTGGTTTAGAGCTCCATCAAGGGTTGGTAAAGCCCAGGATGATCTGTCTGATATACCCTCAGCTGCCCACTACTGGAGCCTCTGCTGCTTCCCAGGCTCCTTGTGACAGCTGGAGAGAGAGGGTCTGTCACTTTACTAAACCCCTTTATTTTGCAACCGATCCCTCTGACACACAGGGGCTTCCACACACACACACACACACACACACACACACACACACACACACACACACACACCAGCTCAGGCTTTGCATAAATGCACCTGTTTTATTTCAATTACTGCACCGTGCCT
>OOFE01011281.1:0-12934 GCA_900323365.1 Monocentris japonica
GGGGGGTTAGCCACTTTGTGCGGTAAAAAGGGGCCGCCCCACAACACAGACAGACATGTTGACAGCAAACACAAACATAGCAAAACAAATGGTTCACGCCTACCTCTTTAGATTTCCATTCAAATGCACTCCACAACTCTGTGAAAGTGCTCTATCTTCTATAGAGGGAAGAACCTACCAGCTGCCATCGTCTCTCCTCACTATAAAGAGGACCTTTCACTTGGGAACAATGAGAGGGCTTCTCTTTTCTCTTGGCCCAGAGTCTCTGCTGCACCATGTTTAATTTCAATAGCCATAGATCAATGCAGGACAACACTCCAGAAGTGATGGCTCATCTGAATTGGCCAACAAGACTTTTGTTAACATCGGTAAACATGCATTCTCTTTGACATAGTGATCCAGCAATAACCTATTATTGTAGTTGTAACATATTTACCCAGCAGGCATCACATTGCTAACACCTACACACTTCTGAAAAGCTCCCTAATCTGTGAAGGTGTGTTTGAGAGGGATAAATCCTGTTTCAGGTGGATACATTTGCAGATGATGCTTTTCATGCTGTCTTTTCTGTGGCTCAGTGGGAGGAAGGTGTGGGACTTTGCCTTCCTTTTCTCTCGCCCCTTTAAGTGGAGCACCGGATAGATGGCATGACATCACGGGCCAAGCTGGCAGCACAATGCAAAGGTCATGCGGCCCATTGATCTAGGGGGCCCCTGATAGAAACCCCCCGTATTATGGGCCCGCGCACGCGGGGTCTTACACACACTGAGCCATAGAAACAGACCACAAATGGAGCCTTGTTGTCTCCCCATTCAGGGCCTGCAATCAGCGGATTTACACTTTGATGTGGAGCTGAGGAATAAAGCCCTTTGGAGCACTGACCTTTATCGACTGATGGATTAAAATCCATAGCCCTCTTTCTCACTCTCTCAAACTACATATCTAAGTTACAGTCCAGCTAGCCTGCCACTGAAGCCAAGCATTTCTAAAGCCAGTCCTTTTTAGCCTTTATTCTATTTTTTGCTCTTGTCCCGACTTTTGTCTGGCTGTTAATGTGGAATAATCTTTTTTTCCTGTCAGGAAACAACTGGTTGAAGATTGGTGGCCGTGGTTTGACAGGTTTTATTCAGAGATTGGAGAACAATAAGATGAGTAACAATCTCTGCTCTACTACTTGACTTATTGTCCATGCTGTTTCAATAACCATCCTGCACAACAAATGTATACAGGTCACTGCAGGAACAGTATGTCAATAATATTAGAAAAAAACATTGCTACTATTTTTATTGATGGATGAGAAGAATCAATTTTATACACTGTGGTCATCCACACAGTACAGTATTTCTGCTGCAGTATTCAATGCTCTTTTCGGCTAACATCTTTACCTTGAGGAAGTAATGGGCCTCAATGCACTATGTATAGAACAGCTTCTATCATACTCACAGAGGACCAAACGCTTCCATTTCATGCTTTGTAATGCCTGCCTTTCCATCTATTGCTTTTTAAACTCTCCCTGATGCCTCCTTGGACATCTCTCTGTCTGTTCCCAGTGGTGCCAGCTTGAACCCAACCAACAGCAGTAGAATCTGTCTCTCCTTGGTCCTCTACCAGTAAAGCCAACTGGTTTTGATAGACCCATTCTGCTTCGTCAGAAACACACCAAAACCTGCTGTAATCCGCTGAAGAACACTTAACAACCAAGTAATGTCACGGTACACCAGCAGTCTGTATGCTGTGACGCACTTTAAAAATCTTGCAGCCATATCCACTTAATTCAGCTAGTGCTTTAAGAAGGCCCACCTGAGAATTGTGAGACTGCCTGCAGAGAGTCAACCATCAGCATTAGAGAGCATTACAACCATGCAACAAAAAAACACTCAGGCTATTTCCCACTAGAAAATGCTGGACTACAAGCCTTTCCCAGAGCTCTCCTAAGTGCAAAGAGAATTTGAGTTTCTATTTACTGCTGATGTTACTGGCCCACAACACCATGTTGACCCTTGATATGCAAGTTGTATTCAAGCAATTACTGTTCTGTTACGGTGAGCCTTTGTTAGACAGTCACTAATTTGTTAGCAAAACAATCATGGGTTAAGAACCCTAACTGTGGGTTTAAAAGGTTTGAGGTAGATCATCAAAGCATCCTTTGTTTTCAGCTCAGAAAGTAAAAGGTCTCCAAGCAAAACAATTACATCACACCGCAAGGCCTTGAGTGTGCAACAATGACAAAAGGATTGTGCCTTCAGGCAGCAAACACTTTACACGCTGGAGATGCAGGGTGTGGGGATATTTTCTGGTTGATGAGCATAAGGTACATGGGCCATTCAGACAAATGGGAGAAACAACAAGGTACACTGAGAGAAAGCCGGAACGAAAAAAAAAACAGTTCCATGAAATATTAATGGGGTATATTTACTGACAAGCAACTACTATAACCACCAACACTCTTTGGGGACCTCAGAGAGAGAGAGCTTGTGTTTGACTGACAACCACTGGGTGCAGAGGTACTCACACATGACCTGCACACACACATATGTATGCACACACACACACACTTGTGAAATTATGACTGGACGGGAGCTGAGGGCAACCCCGCCCACACCTCCAGAGGACACTGAGAGCCTTCTCTCTGTGTATTCTGAGAATGCCAGAGACACGGCAAAAATGTGTAAGCGCAGATGTACATTTTTCCATACTATTTCTCCCCCCCCCGTTTTTCACTGTGCTGTGAGTACACCGCTGCAATTAAAACCAAGATCATCAGTTCCTCAGTTAACAAGGTAGAGGGAATTATGTAAGACACGAGAAGATTCTCTCTCTCTCTCACACACACACACACACACACTTCCCCTTTTTTCTTAACCCTCTCCTCACTATCTTTCTTGACCTCCTTTTTCTTTTTGCTCCATCCCAGAATTTCCGAACTTTGCTTACCTAATTTCTGCAGCATATTTCTTTGCCACAGGAGGTGGTTATGACAAATTAGAAGTCTACAAATGTTCTGATGGTGTAAAGGCTCCAGCTGTCACCAGGGAGATGGTGATCAGGTTTCCAAGCTGCATGGTCTCTTGGCGCCACAAAGAGTTCCATATGGTCATCCAAATGCTGCACCTAAATCTGCTCCCAATCTCCACCCCGGAGCTGAGCACTTCCACCGAATTAGTCACAAGGCTTCGGAGCATATGAGAAGCAACATAACAAAATCATGCATCCTTTATCGCAAAGAACTGGGGAAAAAAATATTAAATGAATGAATGAATGAAAAAGAGACTTGATTGTTTTCATATTTATTTACATGTTTTAAACGTTACCATCTTTACATGTAACAAATGATAAAATGTTAATCTGTGATCTGCAGTGGTGAAAAATCTTAGTGTTTGCTGTCTGCTGCTGCATTTAAGTCTCACCTTTGTGTATTATGGGTGTCTGCATGTGAAAGGAGGGTGACAGTAATTGCTGGCAAGTCTCAGTTTCAGCACATGGGATAATAATGGATGATGTGGGGTAATCATGGGTCCCACTGAAGCCCACAGCACTGTCTGGCCCTCCATCGTCTGTTGTAAGGGATTACGGCTACCTGCAACACCACACACACACACATGCACACACACACACATGCACATTCTCACAACCACTATTCTGTAGCTACAGGGTGCTTGCTAAGGCCACCCTGTCATTGCTGACTGTAACAAAAAGCGATCATGCAGCACACAGTGGGGATTTAGCTTACTTGTCATCAATGGGAGATGTTGACAGGTTAAAGTAATTAAAGTATCAATACACAGTTACATTTGAAAATACAAGCATTGCAACTTTTTCTAGGATGATTGGAGATTCAAGCAAAATTCAAACACTCAAATAAATCAAATAAAGACTCCCTGTGTAAATTATTCAACAACAACTACCGTTGTCCGCTACGAACCTGTCAACCTGTCAACAAAACCTCTCCCCTATAGCCTCGTGCTTCTTATGGCTGAACAGTGAAGAGCAGCGGATTGGTGATCTATAATTAACCAGTGGGTCGGTGTTGATGTCATTGACACAGCGTGGAGGTAGAAGGTGGCAGTGCCAAGGCACCTGTTGTTGTGGAGTGTGGCATCTGATATCATTACCCACCCAGCCGGAGCGCCAATGTCCCTGCTGGGTCGCGAACTGTCCAAGCCACCAACCATGCTCACCTTTCACACACACACACACGCACACACACGCACATGCACACACGATCATCATGTCCTCCTTTACATAACTGACTCTGCTGGCCCTAACACCTAGGGGGCAGAGATCCATAGAGAGTTCCAATTATTGTTAATGATTTTTTGATGATAGCTGGTTAACTTATATAACGCTCACAGTAAACACAGCAGTGCAAATCTCTAGGAGAGAAATCTTCAAAATCTACAACAGGGTGTAAAGCTTCAAAGGGTTTGAGGCGAAGACTCGCAACTGGACGCATTCAGAGGAAAAAGCGAGCTATGTCAAGAAGTGATGCTGCTGATGTGAAGGTTCGCCCGCTCCTGAGTTCAGGGAGACAACACGTCGGAGAGAGCAGGACTGGTGAACGCAGAAACATGAAATATGAATAGAACATTTACAGTGAGACAATGTGACCGTTCCGGGTTAATGCCATTTATTAGTGTAGCAGCTTTCCCAAGCAGATCAGAATGCTTAAGCCTTGGGCACTGACAGGGATTTCACAGCCCAAACTGATTTGCTGGCTGGCAGGGTCCTGCCTGGGTTAAATCAGAAAACACACACGCACACACACACACACGTACACCGACACCCACGCATGCACAAATGTTCACGCATACACAACTGGGAGCATTCATTTTATGGATGCTTGGACACACACACACACACACACACACACATACACACACAACCCCACATCTACCAGTTGTGATGTTACTCTGCATGTGTCGTGGGATGTGATGGATAGGAAAATACAATTATATGAGTGTAGTGAGATCATGAGGTGGCGATGGGAGGTGAGTGTTAAACTTCATGTGTAGCATGAAGTGTGGAAATACTGTTACCACTGTAGTATTATGGGATCTGGAGCTTTGATAAAGATCCCATTTTGGATTTCTAGTTTTCATTAGATTTATCAAGTTGGCATGAAGCTGTTTCAACTCTGCAGTTTGATAGGATTACTGACACTGCTGTGCTAGCAGTGAGAAGAATCGCTTCTTAATTATTTCACATCTTTACTTTCTAATGAATCATTATTTTATATGCATCAATAAATAAACAGATATATTTACAAAAGGCATTTGTAGTAGACATATTTTTTTTAATTTCAATAACCCTGGGCAAACAAATGCCATAATGTAATGTGATTTCTTTATGAATCGTATCTCCCCAGATATGCAATAAAAGCACAGCAGTGTTCTACATTATTGATTCAGTTTCATAACAATCCAGAGAGTCTTTATTCACTCCAATTGGTGGAGAAGGACTCAAACACACTTGTTTAAAACATCATTGCACCAATTAGTGAAGTTGGAGCTTCTCCTTTCACCTCTAATAAGTCCTGAGGGATCAGATTTGTAGCATTTTGTTCACAGTGGCGGCGGCTTATTGCTAATTTGCAATCATTCACAATATTACTGTACATTAAGGAGGCATATCACATGTCTAACCCCCAAGCATGTACATAGACATGCTTGCAGTTATGTATGCACATGCACACGCACATGCACACACACACAAACAGACAAACACTCACTCACTCACCACAGAAAAGCTCTAGGTCTCATTGGGTCAAACCGCTACATTTAATTATTAATGATGCTTTTTCCCAACTACAACATACACTACTTGAAGGGAATTGGTTTTCTGTCAGGAATCTGTCTACGTAAACAAATGATTGTGTGTTGAACATTTGGGTTTTCTTGTGGAAGAAGCACTGAAATATATTGACAAGAGTGCCTGTGTCAGATCAAAAGTACTGATGACTATAACAGCAAGACTATGTTTGCTTGCAACTTTGCAAACTTTTCAAGATTGCCTTTGAAACAGCCCCTATAGTCCGTCTCTCTCTAGCACTATTTCTTCAGGGACCTGGTTGCTTGCTCCTTAATGTCCCTCAGAGTTGAAGCCCGAAGTCCTCTGGGATTGCTCTCCTTGGTCAAAGGCTAAAGCATGTCATTGCCTGACAAGGTTTGGGGATTTGAACGAATTTTCTTGCAATAATGGAAATATCCAAGGCCCCTGAGACAAACAGACAGGGGGCTGCGGTGGGGAAATATCATAATCTGCTTTCAGCTATCACGTTGACCCTTTGGTAGAAATTGGCAAAGACCCATGCCCTTAGTGAGAACAACATGTGCGTGTACACCCAGCACATGCATACACATGCACACACACAAACACATACCTGCACACAGTACAGTACATCTGGATTGTGTTGCACTGACCATAGGCCCCTGAGTGTGCAGCCCCAGTGGCAGTATGTGGGTGAGAGCCAGAGTCCAGCACACCATGGTGAGGGCTCTCCATCACTCTGCCTCCTGGCTTGACAGGTCCTGGCTCTGGGGCCCGTCAAGGTCTTGCTGAGCGCACTCAAACTGTGCACTGCTGAGGAAGGGATTCTGTATCCGTCTAATGGATTACTCACCCACATCACCTGTCTGAGTGGATTCTCCTGACCGACAGACACACACTGCATGCAAGCATCCACACACACACACACGCACACGCACACACACACACAGTAAAGCTGTAAGCCTGCATCATAAGAAAAAAATATTCCTCTATCAAATCAACATCTGCATTAAGCAGAATATTCGCCGTTGTAATGCGGCTTAAATATCTGCAATTTGTCAATTTGTTAATTTGTTCTTTGTTAAATCTTCAGCCTAAGAAAACAGTACACGCTTGTAAAGTCATTTTCTCTTCCATCTAAAAAGGTCATATCTATGCCTCCGTCATTTACTCTTAATTCGGACAGAGAGAAGCTGGTGTCACAATGCTGGACACCTGCGGGCCCCAGTTAGGGCCCCGGTCCTAATCAGCCTAATACATATGTGTCACATCCAATGACCCATTGGCTCTGTTCATAATAAAGGTCACTCAGTGAGAGATACTCTGTCCCCCCAGGTCTCAGTTAATGGGAAGCCAGCTTCCAGACCCCAGTGCACACTACTAACTGGGATATTCCAGCATGTACAGTATGTGAAACCATCAGGCAGATATCTTGTAGATTAGACATCATAGTCCATATAGAATTACATACATGCATTTAGTTTTTCAACCCTCAACCCACCACACATTTTTGACAAGGTAAATCCCAACCATTTCTCCTTAGCTCTTTTTTTTTTTTTTTACCTTGGACTCCTTACCTATCAACCTTGAGAGGAACAATTTATTGTCAGGTTGCTGTGACATTGACCCTCATACCTCTTATTACTGAGTGCTGGACAGGAGCGTCACCTAAATGCCCAAAATGTAAAATATAAAATGCACTAGAGTGTGCAAAAGCCCGTCGCATTCAGAGATCAGAGCAAAGGAAAAAATAAGATAAAGTCTGTATTAGCACGTTGGAAAACATGAATGATTACAAGGGTGCAGTATCATTACATTACTTTTCCACTCAGACAGCTACTGTGGATCATTTTCAGGAAAAAGTGAAATGCTGTTCCCAGTAAATAATAGCTAGAGAGGTCAGTTATTGATCCCATGCTGAAGAGGACCTTAGGGGCACGTTGAGAAGGGTTAGTGTTGCTTGTCAATGATCCCTTTATGGCTGTGGACTTGGCAGGACCGCTGCTATAAATGAAGGTTAAACTAGTCCTCTAATAGCTAATCAATACAAGTCAATAGATATTATCATGTGATTATAATGTAGCTGAGTAAGTCATCAGTCAAAACTTGAACAGTCTGTCTAATACAGTTCTCTAGTTGGTGAAGGAAGAAGAAGAGAGATGTGGAGTATGTGATGATGCAGAATTTATTCTCTAGGAAGTTCATAGCTATTTCTGTTCTTAATGTCTTGCCCAACAAGGTCTTCCATTAGTTTAACTGAGGAGGTTGCTGAGAATTGAGAGGACATTGTAGAAGGTATATTGAGATAACCTTTACACAAGAGCAGATATTTCACCTGCGTTGAGATTACCCTGAGAGTAACCTACTTGTTATTTAGCTTTAAGCCTCCTCCATCAATGTGCTTCTACCCATTTGAAAGCAGCATCTGTCAGAGGTGTCTGCTATGCAACTAAATGGAGCACAGGGAAATATCTATCTAACTGTAACCTTTGCAGCACTGATATTTATGATAAAGACCATTAGGCATTTGTGAGTTGCTTGTGCAAGGGCTTTAAGGCTAACAACAATCGTGAAGCGAACCGCTAGCCGGGGCTTTACCTGTATGTCTGTGTCATCAGTCTGGGGTACAGCACAGCTTCTGGTGGAAATGTCATGTCTTGGTGATTTTATAAGAGGTTATGACACAAACCTTGACTTCAAAATCTCTCATGAAAGCACAAAAGGATGATATAAACAGTAAAATGAGAATTGGTTGGATTGCTTCTCTTTCTCTTTCTCTTGCTCTTCATCTTTTTCTTTCTCTTTCTCTTTCTCTTCTCTCTTTGGCAGGACAGAAGAGTGAAGAGATTACAGAACTTAACTTTGATGCTGGTCACTCTGCTCCACTCATCACAGGGAGCACTGTGACTCGACAGCCCTGTCCTCACCTTGCTGTCCTGGAGGACGTTCTATAAGTAGCCCCACTACAGCAGAGAGAGAGAGAGAGAGAGAGAGAGAGAGAGAGAGTACAACACCTCTGAAATGTGCCATTTGACTGCCAAAAAAAAGATAGGAAGGTCTGAGTGTGAGTCAGGTGATGAACACTTCCTTGAGTGTAATTTAAAATGCTCTGGAGTGAGAACAATGTGTGGTTAACAGTGCCAAACTGCACCGATAAGAAGTTATAGCCGAGCTGATTCCATTGCTTATTGTATCTGCCCATTTTATTTCATGGGTTTCTGCTCCCTGGGCTGAGCCTGGTAATTAATGCTGTGCTAAATTGTGTAGCATGCTTAACTCTGAAAAATTCAAATAAATCAGTTGACGAGCACATTATTAATTTAAAAAGTAAATTTAAACACCCAAATATACATCATCTATATTATTAAGGCTGATTTCTTTCAGTAGTAAAACTGCACAGCTTCAATGAGCTAATGCACATGACTAACCATGGACCAAGAGAAACCTGAAAATGTCCGATCAATTACATCATTACAGCAGCAGGAATCCACGTCTTTTATTTTTCATATTCATATGATTACTCTTCCAAAGGACAAATACATTAATGTCAAAATGATTGTCCTTTGAGTCCTGATGATAAAAGGCTATTTCATTTCATTCTCGTGCCTTTCTAGTCCAACCTAGACACTCTGATTTGGTGAAATGTAATTCTAATTTATCATTTTTCTGCCGGAGGCAAAACTCTCTCAAGCCTGGGGCTGTTTGAAAAGCAGTTGGACACAAAGACGGACCCTGGGAACTTTGCCCATGTAGTCAATCAGTCAGACACCCTAGAGTGCCCAGGCCCGAACAGCTTGCTTTTTTCTTCACGGATATCAAACAACTTCTCTTCTCCCGTTAGATAATAAAATCATGTAAATAGGAGTGAGTTCTTTCTGTCTTTTTACTTGAGGTGGTTGGTGGATATGAGCGTCTCTGTGGTCAGGGGCTGGGCAGCATGGCGGACATCAAAGGCCAGAGGAGGTCTGTGACAGTGAGTGCAGCTGGTGTCTCTGTCTCTGTGCTGGACGGAGCTACAGGCAGAGCCTCAGCTGCCCCGCAATAAAGACACACAGGGGAAGGCAGAGCCCGGGAAAAAGGGGTCCGCAATTCTGTCCCTGACACAGCACATCAAGGGCTAGACACACACACACACACACACATACACACACCATGCTTAATGAAAGTGATTGCTTCCACCTTTTTGAAAGACAATCAATGAAACCTTGCTGACTTTGTAGGTTCCTTCTTCTAATGTTGGGAAGTAACTTTACCTCTATATGAACATTAGTACAGTGTTTCTCAAAGTGGGGTCCGGACACCCCCAGAGGTCGTCTCCAGCAAAACAAAGAATACTTTAATTTAATTCGCTGGAAATCATCCCAATTAGAGAATGTATAAGAATATATATAAGAATCATAGGTTTCCATCTCACCACGATCATCTCCTCACATACTGGACAGAATAGACTGTATATTCTGTACAATACTAAATCATCAACAAATTCTCATCAAAAGGGGGTCAGTGGGCTAATGTGTGTCTATTTGTGGGTCTGTGACATGAAAATAATTGAGAACCCTTGCAGTCATGACGTACTTGTTACTTTGCAACAGAACAGTGGCATTGTATTTTCCATCCAGACGTAGTGGGGCAGAGGGAGGAGAGGAGACAATCAGAAGGACAAAGAGCGAAATGCTGATGGCATGCTGTGGACAGCCTCATGCCTAATGTGGTTCTGACTTCACAGTGGGACTCATGGCTACGCTGTTGACAGTTTTTCCTTTCCACTTCCTTGGTGTGTCTTTGTGCGTGTCGTACTGCTGTATGCCTCATGTCTGTTTCAGCGACAATACTAAGCAAATTTGGGATGCTTCCACAATTTGAAAATATTTTTTCACGTGATTTCAATAAATTCATACCAAAACAAAGAATTGTTTCATTTATTGACCTTTCTGTTAATTTATGTGAATGAATTATTATGAATTATGTGACCAAAATTTTTTTGTGACAAATTGTACCGCTGTTCATTTCCCTTCATAGTCATTTTTGAAAAGATGATTTTAGGCTTTTGCACAGAAGGCTGTTTTCCAGTTGCCTGTGGTCGCTCAGTTCCAGCTTTAGCCTGTAGAGGGCATGCCAAAACAGCAATCTGGTCAAGCTCAGAGGGGAGCTCCAGAGACACACAATATCCCCACAGGAGAAAAGCACAGGAGGACTTGCATCTCTCTTTCAAGGGAAGAAATGGTTTTGTTAGATAGAGGAAGACTAATGGAGGTCCCATTGGAAAGAATACAACAATTCTAAGAAGCACAAGTAGTTTGGTTGATTATCAGAGTATCAAGTATCAAGTATCAAGTATCAAGGTATTTTCATCCACTACGCCGGTACAAAAGCATAACTTTATGACGATCACAACATTGAACTGATCAGTGAAATCAGAGTTTTATCAAAATATCAATTCTTTACTCTCAAACAAAAGTTCTTTTGTTTTTTTTTACTGAGGGTCAAGGTGGGGCTGGAGCCTTTCCCAGCATGCATTGGGTGGAAGGCAGGGAAACACCATGCACAGGTCACCAGCTCATCACAGGGCGAACGCAGATAGACAAAATAAGTGGGTAAAGAAAATGAATGAATGAATGAATACTCTCAAACAGACGACTGATTGGAATAACGGCCCCCGTCTCTCTAAACGGGTTAGAGGTCCTGAATAAAACATGACTTATCTATTGCGATCACGTTAGCTGAGCCATTATTCATTTAACCATTTATTTATTACTCCATTCATCGACATAAATATTTAACTATGTCTTGGCATCTTTATGGACTGCTTGCTCTGCTGCTCAATTACAAGGAGCAGTGTCCTACCACGTCCATATGCCTTCTATCTGGCAACACTATAGCTCCACAATTTATGGATGCCATCCCAGAACAATATCATTCTGTTGGGTTTCATGTCGATCGTGTAAGTATTAATCTGGGCATAATGACTGGTGACAATATGCTCCAGCATGTATGCCCAGTAGGACCTCTATAGCATATATATGGCATATAATAAATGGAGTACGTTATCATTATAAGTTATTGTATAGATTAAATGGGTGCCCATCTGGGGTCCTTCTGGTAGACATGTAGAGAATGACGACTGTATGAGGGAGTCGATATCCCTGTACCGTACGTCCATGTGAGAGCACGCAGGACTTGAAGTTGCTTGACAATGGGAGAGAATGGTTTATTACTTACACGCTATATATTCACACCATATATCAGCCCTTACAAGTTTCCTCTCCCACAACAAAGCTCATGCTCGTTTGGCGAGAGCAGCATGGAGGCACGCACAACCATGTGGAAGCGAGGAACCGTAAACACCCACCATGGGTCCTCCTTCAAAGTGATGAACAGCAACAAAAGAAGCACTGGTCGTCTGCTGAGAGACAAAAAGAGCATTTGACCACCTGGGCGCACATCATTTTCTCATGCCGTTTCTCAAGCATGAGTATCGGGAGATCGCCCCTTTAACATTATATGTTGCTAACTCAACCCAATCCTCAAGTCACATATAGTGTCCTTCATTCAGTAGGGGTGTCATACCTGCTTCCACGGTGTTCTGCGGAGAGAAATCTCACCAGACCGGTCACCGGTGTGACCTTAGAGCCTCAGGACACTTTCACATGTCACTTTGCCTGCCATGCCACCGCCAACCACAGCTGCAATTTGATCAATTGAGCTCGCCATTTTCGCCTGAAAACTGAGGGAGACCAGAAGCCAAAATTACTTCCTGAGGTGGCATGGGGAGTCTGTTAGAGTGGGATTAGACTGCACATCTCCCTGTAATCACCATTGGATCGCTTACCCTCCCACACACAGATATAGTACATCCTTTAAATGGGCCACAAGAGACTTAGGGTCAGAATTCCAGAGGGCATTCTTTTTTTGCCAAGGACTATAGTTCATGTTGCCAATTTAAATTGCTGGATACAGCAAATCAACAGCAAATCAAACACTCAGCCTTTCCCCCCCCCTATAACACACCAGCCAAAACGGGCTTCTTGTCAATTACAATCAAAGGTACTTTCACTGATGTCTACCCCCCTTCCCCTCTCCCTTCCTCTGTTCATTTGTATTTTCCCAAAAATCACAGAATATTGTATATGCTGGATTTTCATTAGATTTGAAATCAATGCATTGGGAA
>OOFE01011283.1:0-10394 GCA_900323365.1 Monocentris japonica
CCCCCTCAACCCTTCCTCCCTTCCCCTCTTTTCCCCTCCTTTACCACTCCTGCTCTCCCCTCCCTCTTGGATCAAAACAATGTCAGAAACCCAAAGCGCAGCGCTCAGCTGAGAAAACTAATAACTCTCCCCTCAGCACCCACCTTCCTCAACACCCACTGTTAACACTTTCATTCCTTGCTGGGCCCTCAAACAGTCCCGGCTTACTGGGGCCACATAAATCACTGGGAGGGTCAGGCTGGGCCCTAAGTCAGGCTTCACCTCATACTGAATGGATAGAGCCAGGTCACTCACTGTTGCTGCACAATGAGTTATCTCTTTATAATGACGCCTGTTGGCTGTCTGTAATGTGTGTGTGTGTGTGTGTAGTCATGTTTTTCCATTTCTGTTTATGCCATTGGCTCTCTCTAAGGACTCCTCTGTTGTAATTTGTTTTATTGAGTCAAAGAAGCACGATTGTTTTAGCTGAAGTACTTTTGGCCCTTAGCTTACATTGGCTCGTTGTGGTGCTATGTACTGGCTGATTGCTAGGGCCCATGTAGTTCCTGATCACCCTTGTCCTAACGGCTCCATAGCAGGGTGTCTGGAGAGTCTCAGCTCGTAGACCTGAATCTAGACTGACACACACTCTGCTCTTATGCTAATCGAACACTGAACCGACTAGGGGGTCGGGACAGTGCCGGACAGGGTTGGGCGGGAGGCCGACGGATTCCAGTAGTTTTGAAACATGGCAATTATCAGCATTAGCCTGCTCCCCTGACCCAACCCGCCAAAGTGTGCGGAAATGGCAGCAATCAGGCCCGATTTCCCTCAGAGATGCTGGATGGACACACATCCCAGAGACATGGGCCCTCAGTCGGGGAGGGAGAGCAACAACAGACCCCTGCGAGCCCTGACAGATGGGAGCTGAGCGGGGCAGGTCCTGGGGCTGACAGCAATGTTGCCAAAATTGCTCTTGGATCGACTAACAATTAAGATATCAAAAGAGATCACGGCAGCTCACTGACAGCTGCTTCAATTGTTTGCACCTGCTCCTCTGGTGTTCTGCACATGTCTGGCATGGATTAGGCCGACTCGTGCTGGCCACATTTCACCTTTCTACAAGTGATTTACTCCAGAATCATCCTCCTCCTCGCTCGCTAGCCCGCTGAACACACCCTGTAGCTGCTCTCCCATTAGTAAGAGGAGGAAGGGGAGAGGGTGGGCAGCTAAATGACATCATCGTCAGCGTCATTAGCAGTATCACTATGTATGTCTCATCCCTTCTCTCAGTGCCTTGTGACTTCCAATGAGGTAGATGTCTTTATTTACAAACATTGGTTTTGAATTGAATTATGTGTAATGAAATCACATCTTACTGCTGATGTCTGATGTTTGACAATTGCGCGTAGCATATACAAATACCTTGTATAGTGCATGATGCGAGGAGGTGGCTTGTGAAATCCCAGGGGTGTTTTTTTACATTGCATGATTGGGTTTTCAGCACACTTGCAGTAGATCTTGATAAGCCTGTGAAAGCTGAACTCTGAGTCTGAACCCCCTGGTGTGATAAAGGAAGCCTTTGTGTGGTGTACTGCTGACTGCTGGTACCATATCCCTCTGGAAGCTGTCTGGGTTAGGGATGGATGGATGGATGGAATAGTGGATGGATGGATGGATGAATGGATGAATGGATGAATGGATGGACAGATGAATGGATGGATGGATGGATTGATGGAGAAAAAACAATGTAGAGGCCAATACTAGAGCCAGTCTAAGTCCAGTACACCAAACGTGCTCTTTTCTCTTTTACTGCCATCTCCCTGATATTAGGAGCAGTACTTGTAACACATATAACACATGCTAGCCTGAAGGTAGAGCCAGCTCAGGTGTTGCTGTGATTGGTCAGAAAGAGAAAGAGAGAGAGAGAGAGAGAGAGTTAGAATATATATCTTATATGCTATACTGTCTGTTTGCTCTAGGGTTTCATCAAATCAAAAACAAGTGTGTATAAACACACACACACACACACTCTGCACTGTAAAATTTGCAGCTATGCAGCTGTAATATATGATCACTGCATGCAATAGCATTTGGCCTGCTATGTGTGTATTACATTGTAGTGTGTATTACATTGTAGGTGTGTGTACTTATATGTGTATATATATACTGTATGTAGTTATGTGTCTCTGTCTGTGTGTGTGTGTGTGTGCGCGTGTGTGTGTCTGTCTGATTAGACTACATGCAACACAAACAGGGCAACTACCCATTATCTTTCCATCAGCTTTAGGCTCCATTAAAACTCCCCTCCCCTTAGCGCACAATAACACCAGTATACTCTTCTCTGTATGCTGTCATTGTCCAGGGCTATAAGGCATGGTTGCCCTGTTTTTTACCTGACAGAAAGCGTCCTCTTGTGTGTCTGTGTGTGTGTGTATCTGTCTGTCTGCATGCGCGTGATTGTGTCTACACATGTGTGCGCACCCATGTGTACCAACATGAGTGCATGGATCTGTAGAAAAGCCAATTACCAAAGTATGTCTCAAAAAAAAAAACGAGGACAGGAAGGAAGGATGTGGAGGTGGCAGCCAGTACCCTCACTCCCCCTACCCCTCCGACACACACACACACACACACATCACCCCTCCACTCCTCCCCTCGTCTGGCAAGGGGAGACAGGGCCAGTTGTACCCAGTGCCAACCCCTCTGGAGCCAGGCCAGTCCCCCTGGACCTTCTGGATCGTATTCTAGAGTGGGCCATTGTGGCTGGTTGGTCCCACTGTGTAACTCTAGCTAGGTCTCTGACACAGCACAGGTATGTCCCCTGTGGCCCAGATTACCAGGAGACTGTGTAAACAGCCCTGCTAATCTGGGGAAATATCCTGTTGGCATATTTGTGAGGGCTGCCTCAGCGACAGGTTTGATATTTCATTTGGCCAGCTGTCGTAGGTGTCAGAAGAGCGACATTTTTTTTGATCACTTGAAATTAATTCAGAAATGGAAGACATTATTACATGACACGTGGAGATTCATACGTACAGTATGATGTCTGTCTTCACTTCCTATGTGTTGTATGTACCGTGTGATCACAAGATCACAAAGATGCGACTTAAAAATGTTTTGCCTGCTGAGGCAAGGCACAGGCAACTCTTCAAATGACCTCAAGAAATCTCTGTATTACCTACCTTGCCTTTTGTCATGGAGAGAAAAGCTCCCTGTGTCTTTAAGTCACTTTAATCTCCTAACAGCTTGGGCTTGGGCCACTCGGTCATTTCTTTGGCTCTCTTTCCATTGTCCTATATGTCATCTCCAGGCAGACACTGTTTAGATATTAATGGCTGCATGATGAGATGGCCTCCTTGCAAGGCTGCCCTTACTGGATAATTGATCATGTAGTGAATGACATGACGTGGTTCAGGTTTAGGTCTAGCTGCTCCACCACAAAGGCGCGATCAACTATTTTCTTCAA
This sequence comes from Monocentris japonica, assembly GCA_900323365.1. Lineage (NCBI taxonomy): Eukaryota > Metazoa > Chordata > Actinopteri > Trachichthyiformes > Monocentridae > Monocentris > Monocentris japonica. Next base: position 3,449 of record OOFE01011283.1, read on the forward strand.
TACACAACTTTTGCACACCTGAAGCTGACCACGGACAGAGTGAAGATCCATAACAGGTTTCATTACTATAGAACTATACCAGAGGAGAACAATGTAGCTGTGAATGGAGAGAAAAAGAAAATTCATCGGAAAATCCCGAGAGACAAAGGCATAAATCACGCATTTGAGTAATAATTCTTACTGTGAAATACAAACAAGTTTGAAAATCCCTGCATGGTTTCTTTGATGAGTTTGCCGTGGAAGTAACTAATCCCAGGGCCAAATGAGAGAAGTAATGAGCATTCTTTTCTGACGTGGGTCTGTTTATAGGAGTGCAGTTCTAGCATGTAAAGAGAGACGCATGGAAGCACTTCTCTTCCTTGGAATAAAGTAATTAAGGATCTCTCTCCCATTTTCTCTCCCCCTCTCAGCCAAAGAACCCAGCTTCCCACATGTCAGTCGATCATCGCTGCAACTTGACATCCTGACCTGGACATTTAATTTATTGATCTTCATTTTATTCGGATGTAAGGACCCTTTGCTCTTTTAAATTAATCCAGGTTAATTTGGCCAGGCCCCCTATCCCACCCAGCATGAATGGGCCCTCTGTTGGGGCAGGCCTGGCCTTGGCCACCCAGTTTTATGGGAATCTGCAGTGAATTAGAAAATCTGTCAATGTGAGAGGAGCTGCGCGGTGCGGATATGCCGTGTCACTCCACCTGTAAAAGAACTGCTCTTTGTCCATTATCTCCCAGGCTTACCTGAGGAGAGTTAACCTTGAGGTCAATAACATCTCCATGGTGTTTCATGACTGGCTGGGCCTGGGCCGGGGGTCTGAGGAGAGCCATTGTTAACACGGGGGCTGCAGACCCAAGCTTCCTCCCTCTCTGGCTCTCCCCGTCAAATACCTCTGGGAAACAGATCTGTAAAGAGCAGTGACAGGAGCCATAAAGATGTGATCACTTTCACAGGGGAGCGCAGCCACTGTACTAGTTTCTCTTCATGATGGTCAATATCAATGGCTGATTTTTTTTTTTTAAATAAAGTGATGAGGATATATTCCTCCACAATGTCAATTCTTGGCATCCTGTATAGATTTTACTTTGTTATCAAGCAACCTTTTATGAATCAGTCTCATAATTACACATAACATACAACTCCACACTACCGCTCCATCCATGGACCGCTCCGCATCCCTGAAACCAGGGATGTGGAACTTTTGGCTGCATGCTCCCTTCCTCTTCGCTTCCCCTCTCATGTGATTCATGCTCGTCCCTAGCATGGTCTTTATAGTTAAGCATGCTGCTATTCAAATCTAAGCATCCCAGATTGGACTATAATTTGCCTGTGCATATCTATTGCTCTCCCCGTAATCATCCAAATGGTAGAAATAATTGTAAAATTGTAGGAAAGTTTTGGACACTGTGCCAAGGTAATAACAACTATATTGTCACATGAGTACAACATTATTTCTCTCAATCCCATCCCTGCTGTGAGTACAAGGAAAGGTATTTATGTTTGTGGTTGCCATGCATAGTTGCAAGATGAGCAAAAGGGATCACGCAAACGAATTTAGTGTCTTGTAGATTAATTGAAAACCAGATAATTCAAGATTTATGGGTTGATCTTGACAGTATAAACAATCATTTCTGACTGCAGCATTCATTTGGATAATTCCATTTTTGCGTCTGTGGAGAACTTATACAAATTGAGGCATAACTATGAGTCAGTTGAGGTTGTATGTTTTGAAATGCTCCTCTGTTTAGATGGAGCCATTTGAATAGGATTTGACCTGCATGTAAATGGTGTGTTGGGAGAAGTTTACACTGAGAGCAGGCAGGTGCACAGCACAGGTAAGCCCAGGTGTGTTGCTGCTGCAGCCGACAATGATACAGATCGCCTCTGTGTTACTGTTCCTCCTAGAAACCAGAGAAATAGATAACCTCTTACTCTGCTAGAAAGGGAGTTAGTTAAATTAAGGGTTATTTACCTTGTTTGTTGCACTGATATTGTATTTGTTTTCGGCCATTCCATGCTCTGTGAGAGTAGAGCGCATGAGGAACAAAGGATTTGCCTAATTTGAGTGGATATTTTCAAGTCAGTCAAGCATTTGTCAACAGAGGCCAACAAAGCGAGACAGACAGCTCTGCGCTACGCAAGCCGACTGCAAATTAAACAGTGCTGGACTGATTACTGCTCGCTTTCCAAAGTGGATTTATTTTACCAAACAAAAGCACAGACAGCACAGTGTCCTTTATTGAGGTGCTCATGGGAAACATGTCTTTTTCCCATATTGAACACACTCGTGCATGCCATGGTTCTGCAGCAGTTAGACTGTGCAACTCATGCATTGATCTCTTTGTAGAACAGACTCTTTTCCTCTGCTCCTTTTCTTGGAAAACTATGTTGTCACTGCATTCACTAACAGCCCCGAGGGGGTGGGGGTGGAGGCGAGGGGACGTGTTAGGCCAAGCACATCACCTGTTCCTCCAACCAAAATAGGACACAACTTGAGATTCAATTTTAGCAGCCAGTGGGACTAACCAACAGCGGCGACAGGGGTGCAACGACTGGCGATGAGTGACGATCACAGTCCTCCACTCACAATCAACTGTCCCCTGTGGCCTCGTTTCACTATACCTGCCCCCTACATGCCCTGCCACCATCTATTGACACTAACAATATGCCTCAGTCTTCTATTCAGGCCTTATTTGAAATATGCTGAGCTGCAGAAGGGATTATACTGTTATCCATTTGAGAGAGGTAGTTTCTGTTGTATACCCTTCATGTCTCTGAGGGTCTTAGGAATTTTGACCTATTTATGCCTCCATATCTGAGATCATCTAAATAGCAACAGTGAAAATAAGAACATGGCTAGAGGATAGAACAAACTGATTCAAGTGAATCCTTGAGAACGTGAAAAAAGCTCTTATTTCCTATGAAATCTGAATCCGAGGAACATAATCAAAAGATTACAACTCAAATAATGAAATTGGGCAGTAATCAAAATATCAAGTCTTCCTCAAAGGAAGATTAAGTCATAGGCTATTCATGATTGTCAGAGAGACGGATCCCTTTTCCTTGATTTCAGCAGCTGCATCTTACTTTATTCTGCATTCAATTTGTGACTCGTCTCACTGCCATATTAAAACACAATAAACCACAAAGCAAATATTTGTTTTTGTTTTCTCCCTGGAAGTATAGGGCTTTGAAATTCAAACCGGCCGCCTTGTAGCTCATGCTGGTGCTGTGAAATCTAAAGTGACAAAACGTTTTTCTCCCTCTCTCCAAGCCCATGCCCAAACTTTTTAACCTGCTAAAAAGTGCAGATGTTTCACTTTTTCATCATTTGGAAAATATATACCTGCCTTTTTTCTCCTATTGTATATTTAATCCTTTGTGAAGGCTTGTGGTTATTTGCGGTTGTAATTAGGCTGTTTCCATTAAGGAATATTACTGCTAAATGGATCCATTACTCTAGGCCCTGCTCCGTCACAGGAAAACGCACGACCACCGTGGTGCTTGGAAAGAGGCCTGGCCTGAAGCTCAGAACAGAACAGACTCACACCTGAGGAGGAGCGAGGCAAAACCGGACGGTACATATCTGACTATAACTGGGCCAAAACAAGTCTGCTTAAGGTTTGTGTTGAGACTTTGACTATTTTCCTCCCTGTAAGAATCACATCAGCATTGACAGAGCCCTATAGCCTGCAGCCTATTTTGTCACTGATACAGCTGCGCTGTCTCCTAAATGGGTGACACTGACACTAGGATGTCACCTGGACTTTGTTCCTTAGCGTGCCTCCACCTCTCCACCCTCGCCCCCTCAGGGTGATTCCCAGCCTCAACTCATTTCACCCCTCCCTTTGTATTGAGAGGGCAAACAATGCATCCCATAGCCCCAAGGCTACTTTTACACCTCCAATCTTTGTTGTTGTCCCTCTCCTCCAAATGTACAAAATGACGGGGCCGATCGATTGCAAAAATATTTTGGGAACTTTGGTATAAGTGTGAGTGCATGTGGCCCACGGGGCTGTTCAACAAAAGATGGAAGGCCTTATTGTTGTTGTGTGCCATTATGGTGGCGGCCTATAGTGTGACAGCATTCTGACAACAGCTCCTTTCAGATTTAATGCTGAGCAACGTATTGCTGATAATCGTTAACAGATTGACATCCTCCATGTAGCTCATATTTGAGAATTAGAGAATACTGTAGTTGGCATGGGGAGATAGACAAGAAAACAAACTGCTTTATGGAAAATCACTAGTATTATGATTATCATTCCTACAGTGCAGTGCTCCTCTTAAAATGAAATATTTCTGCCTATTTCAACCAGAATGAGCATGTTTCAATAACATCGGTTGGAGCGGTTTTGGAAGGTCTTTTGCTGTGTGTTGAGTTCAAAAGAGTTTCCTATAAAAACATACAACTGTGTCACAGTAAGCCAAGAATTCTCCGGCTGATGGACTATGTTTGACTCGGGACCTCAAGTCATTAAAAAAATAATGGACTTCCTGAAATTCCCAAGTGAATATAATCAATGGTACAGAAAGACATGCCAGTCCACAGTTTACTTGTTATGTGTGAGTGTACGTATTTGGCGCCCGTTCTCCCTAACATTCTGCCCTCTCGGTGAAGCGTGCCCATGGATCTTTTTCCTCATTGTTATTAAGTGCCTCGTATCCTTTCCCTGGTCTTAACCGTGATGACAATGCTTTCCAAATCCCAATCATTTAGATTCCTGTAAACAGACCACCGCTTTCATGTGAGCACAAACTACACAGTGAATACCCTCTAATAGTGCATATCAATTGCTATTAGGACCAGAGGAAAAAAACAGAAAAAACAGGGGGGTCCGATTATCCCTGAGTCTCTAACAGGCCAAATAAATAGTACCATGTGAGTGATTTGGCCCAGATGGACACTCAAGTCTCTGGGAGTTAGAGTGGTCCAAAAACCATCAAGGTTTAGGAGGGAAGTCAGGGTACCTGCCCTACCTCAGCATCCCCCCATCATTAAGGGCTTAGTGTCCCAAATGGATTTTACCGTCACTGCTCTGGGATCTGCGCAGGCATGGAGGCTAGGAGGCTGCACAGTCCAATGAAAAACATTTGTGGAGTCAGTGGTGCACCGGCAGCACATATAGCCCGTATAAGGGCCTTTCGAATGCAGGACAATGATGATGGTGTATTACATCATCATCCTTTGAAGAGTTGCGCAATGCCACTTTTAAGTTTAGAGGACACAGAATAGACACAATATTCCACATCCAACAGAATGATTGCACGGTAGAATTCAGCTCCTGGCAAGCTTCCCATCAGGGTAACGTCTGTCTCTACTGTCTGGCTCATTTGTGTGTGTAAATAAGCCTGAGCCACCACACTGGGCTCTGGCACGGCCAATGGCCATGGAAATAAGCCACAGTGTGTCAACAGTCTCAAAGCAGTTTAGATAAACCTGCTCGTACTGACTCATTTGGGATTTGTTGTGCCGTGGTGACAATGCTGACTTGATGGTTGCTGTTGTCACATCTATCTATCTGTCTGTCTGTTTGTTTGCCCCTCTCTCTCTCTTAACCTCACTCCTCTGACAGTCACTCTCATCAGTCTGGGAACAACGAAATCAGAAAAAGAGTACAATGTATCATCAGCCAGCAAGCAGCCAGCGTCAGTCTGCCTCTCTGCCACAGTGACCTCGAAACATTCATTTACGTCATTTGATATTATATAGAAAAAGTAATGGCCTCATGTAGCCACCAACCCTCTGTCACAGTGTGGCAGTGAGTGTAGCGAAACCATGTGAGTCTAGAGAAACTGTGTCCTGCTTCCTAGTCATGGGCCTGTATGTCTACATGCAGCAGCACATGGAAATGGTTGCAGTGGAGCTGACCCCAAGCTGCCCAGTCAGTCCTATTTGAGAGAGATGGAGCCTGTCTTTTATCAGTGCCCATTAGAGGGGACAGGGTTCCAGTGTGAGTGCGTGTGTGTGTGCGTGTGTGTCTGTGTGTGTGTGTGTGTGTGTGTGTGTGTGTGCGTATTTGTATGTGTGTCTTGTTTGAGCAGCCACATTAATCTCCATGAGTGAGCGCTAGCAGGTGTTAACCTATGTCACTCCTAATCGTCATGGCAACAGAGTCATGGCACCTGGAGGTGTCAGTGAGGCTGTGTCACACACACACGCACACATGCACATACACACACACACACACACACACAAACACACACACATACATACACACACACAAACAAATTTATGATGAGAGGAGGACACTGGAAAACCTAAGTAAAACATGAAGGATATGAGTATTTCTGTGTGTGTGTGTGTACACACAGAGATGATTATTTGTAATTATAAATGATACTGGTTAATAACATTTAATAGTGACATCTTAATTAACCTGTGTTTATTTCATATTTCACAAGTAACAAAATATAACTGAAATAGAAGAGAAACAATCAGCATCAACCAATCACTATCAGATTGATCCAGGCTTCTCTTAAAATAATAAGCAACTAAATACCATAACAGCATCATTTTCTTCAAGGGCACCATCTATTTATCCCCTACAGACCCTTAAGCATAAGATGAGACTATCTTTTGGGATCAACTTCAAAATGCCTTCCTTACAGTGTAATCATCTCAGCTGAGGTCAAGTACTGATGGTTTTCGGGAGAGCTCTCTTAATGCACCCTTAAGTCCTCTGGCTCTTTGGCTATGTTTGTCTGGCAGACAGAAGTAAGCGATGGCTTGTGGAGGAAATGCTTGAGGATGACTTTGGGCTGGAATGTAGCGTGGTGTACTCCCAGAAGGCCGCTGTGCAGAGGCCCCAGTGTGGGTGCCACACGCCATGATTGCCAGGGGTCACCGCGGAGCCCAGGACCCTACAGCTCCAGACTCACTGCACATTATTCTGGGTTAAGATGTCAGAATATTTGGCCCTTTCCATCACCCTCACACCCCCTCGCT
>OOFE01011285.1:0-12658 GCA_900323365.1 Monocentris japonica
TGGTATTGCATGATGGATAAGTATCTGCCTGTATTTCTCAGGATTAATGGTGTCCTCAATGCTGAGAAATACAGGCAGATACTTATCCATCATGCAATACCATCAGGGAGGCGTATGATTGGCCCCAAATTTATTCTGCAGCAGGACAACAACCCCAAACATACAGCCAATGTCATTAAGAACTATCTTCAGCGTAAAGAACAACAAGAAGTCCTGGAAGTGATGGTATGGCCCCCACAGAGCCCTGATCTCAACATCATCGAGTCTGTCTGGGATTACATGAAGAGACAGAAGGATTTGAGGAAGTCTACATCCACAGAAGATCTGTGGTTGATGTTTGGAACAACCTACCAGCCGAGTTCCTTCAAAAACTGTGTGCAAGTGTACCTACAAGAATTGATGCTGTTTTGAAGGCAAAGGGTGGTCACACCAAATATTGATTTGATTTAGATTTCTCTTCTGTTCATTCACTGCATTTTGTTAATTGATGAAAATAAATTATTAACACTTCCATTTTTGAAAGCATTCTTAGTTTACAGCATTTTTCCACACCTGCCTAAAACTTTTGCACAGTACTATATATAAGGGTCTTAATTTCTGGTGTAGACCAATGTAGGCTGACGACTGCTGCTGTATCCCCCCTTCAGTAATAAAAGGTACTCCCCTCATAAATCCATAGCTGGGTGTAAATTTGCAGCACAGCATTTTCTGTACAGACAAAAAAATCCCTCGCCTCTCTCTCCACCCCTTGTCCCTTACTGTGACGCTCTGTGACCGTGATGCTATGACTTATTGTCCATTTCATTAGTCGTAAAGATGTAGAAGAAATTAAGACGAGGCAGGGACAAAAAATAATTCATATTTCATCTTCTCAGAATGAAATTGTACATGTTGAATATGGACACAAACGCTTTTTGTATTATGACTATTTATTTTGTTAATGTATTCAAATTAGCTAACATTTCATAAAAAGTTAGAATACTTTTTTGTTTTCATTCTGATGAATAACTAAAAGGCTGGTCATTTACAGAGGTATTTTTTTTTTTTGATTAACAATTTACAAAATATTATGGATATGGTGGTGAGACTTTTTTCACAGTTGAAAGTTGAAAAAAAGTGTTTTGCATACAAGGAATGTATCATTTTGAGAAAACTGCCGCTAAAGATTTTTTTTAGCTAATTTTGTGCTTGGTGTACTTGACGCAGCTTGTATAAAAAAAAAGTCTACATTAACTATTTATAGTTGTTTTTGATGATTGTGTGTATATATATACATATTTTTTTTTTTTTTTTAAATCAACATTTTTGCCTGCGGTGCCTTGACTTAAAGGCAGAAATGTTGTAGCTGCTGCTGGATGCGTCTGGTTTCAGTATTTAACGGTACATCTACACTGGCACTTTTACTTTTTGAATAAAAGATGGTGAACGCTCCCTTGGGGTCTTGCATAGTGAGCTTTGCAAAAACACATTCCATATTCATAGAACTTGGCCATTGGATCTTTATGTAGAAAAAAAAGAGCAATAAATTTGTGGGAACATTTCAAAAAACAACAACACTACAAGCCAACTCATCACTAGCTACTGACCCTCTGGAATAACTTGCCTTGAAATATGACACCTTGAAAGAAATTCCCAAAGGTACGACCAAAATTCATAAAGACACTAAAATCTGTAATTGGCTTGAAGAAATGAAAACTCAATTTAGCTGACAAATTCTGCAGAATAAGTTGTCTCGGTAGAGAGCGAGGGGGAGAGAGAGGTAGAGTTAGACATAAAGAGAGAGAGAGAGCTGTAATCCTCCCACTATAAACCGGAGCAGCAGCGTCAGGCAGCCTCAGTATGAAGGATGGAAGATGAAACGCTGCCGACGTCCTCTGCTCTGATAACAGATGGAGTATCCGTCCATCTGAGCGCCAGAACCCAGCAGGATGACTTGTCTTATTACTTTCTGCCTCCTCCTCTCTGCAGATATTCTGAATTTAGCAGCCGGTAAGTAGAACAATCATTTCCTCCCATGTATGGTTTTACATGATGGTTATAATGAGGGATGTAGCGGAGGGTAAACACACCTAAACTCAGATTAACTGGCTGATATAAATCCTCATGAGGTAATGTCAAAGTCTGTCATAGTAAGTGGTGTCAAATTAAAAGTTACATGAAGATATGGTCTTTTAAAGGGAGAATGCATAATTTAATAATAATTTCTGAAAGTATAATTGATTTTTTTCTATTGGTGGTGGTTTGCTTCATGACGATCACTGGCTGGAGGTCATAGTTTTCCCGCCTTTTTATTTACCACTCTATCACCAGTTATATTAGGCATCCTGATGCATTTCTTTCATAAGTTGTGAATGATGGCATTTAGCACTCTTATCATATTTTGACATTTGTGAGATTAATCATGCTCCGTGCCAGGCACATTACTCCTAAAAAAATAAAGTAATATTTTCCTCTTTATTCAGTTCAAAAGTAATATTATTACATATTACTCCCTGGGAGAATGAATTCATTACACTACTCATTACATTACCCCCACCCACCCCATAAAAAACAGATCGATTCCTCACCTATGCGCCTCTGTGACTGATAAATTCTGAGCAGCTTAGCTTTTAGTAACTAATGTAATTTATTTCTCCAATTGGTAACTGTAATATTATTACCGAAATTGTAATTTGTTACACTACTTAGGGTTAGAGTCAATTCCTATGGCGTCAGCTCAGGCTCTTTATAATATCACTGAACTGTAACCCAAAATAAAAAAATTTTTCCCAGAGAGAGTAAAATGAAGCATTTTTTTGCAGCTTGATTTGGCGTGAAAACTGCTAGAGACACCTCTAGTAACCTAGTTACCCAACACCGTTTTGAGATTGATTTTCCCGAGGGATAAAGCCCATTGTCTGACTCTGACCCATATTGCTCAAGGTAATCTGTGCTCTAAAATGATTAAATGCTCGCTGCGGTCCGAACCACCAACAAAGTACAAAGTAGACACATTAAGCCTCCTGTTCTTCAAGAGGACCTCAGATCATCGAGCTCGGGGGGGGCTTTGTTTGCACGGGGCTCTAACCCCCGAAACCAAATTCTTGCATATTTTTTATTCCTATGAGCAGCTCGGTGTAGATTTGGGATCATGGATGAATCCCTCCCACTTGAATTGTTCCCACTTGAAAAGTTCAATCCAAAGTCCACAAAATTTGTCCAGTTGAGTGTCACTTGTGCAGCTCCACATTTATCTCTACGGATTTCAGAATAGAGCCAATACTTTTTTTCAGTTGTCCATGTTTGGAAAATCAAGAAGGAATATCATGTGTGAGTTCTCTTATTTAGGAGGGATTTTGGCACTAAGTTTTGCAGCTTGTTAGGCAGGTGACAGATGTTTGTCACTGTGGTTGTCCTGAATATGGACCTGAGCCCTGTGATCAAAGGGGATTAAACATGAGGTGAAGCTCTCCGTTCTGATGGACGTTCACGAAATAGCCTTTCAACTTGCTGTTAATCTAGAGAGTCTCTCTTATTTGAGAGCAGGGCAGAGGCGCTCTGCCTTTTCTATTTGGGGAGAAATTCACAAAGAGAAGAGAGATGCGGCTCAGATAAGCCAGCCTCGTCTCTCTCACGGGGAAAGGGGAACTCGAGAATAAGAAATACTTTGCCTCTGCGGTAAAGGCTTGTGTGTACAATGTGACAACATCAGAAGCTGTTGAATTTTCCTCCTCTTCGGAGTTTGAGTCGCTTTGAAGTAAGGCGAAAGCAATTGTACTCCAAAGTCAAATCTAAGCCATGCAGGGACAGTGGTATCAGTAGTATCATCACCCTAATCTCAATCCAAAATATGGTTTCTGTTAGACTCAATACAGACTACATTATGAATCGGTTATCTTGTCTGAGGGTTTTTGTCATTTCAATGCTATTCCAATATGTGGTAATCTGTCCACCACATTGTGTGTGTAGACCAGACCAGAGCTTGGCAAATGGCTGGCTCTTTGGATGAAAAGCTGGAGGAGGGGATTAGGGAAGAAAAACATGGGGAAAAAAATAATCTGTAGGCTGCCTGACGTCATGGTGTAGAGGCCTGCATTGTGGAGGTGGGGCGGTCCATTATGATACAGGAGATTACGCTGCCTCCCAGGCCTAGCGAAAGCTGCCTCCGTACAAAGTGCTGGGCTCAGCAAGTTTGCCTCTGGTCCCAGTCTATCTGTCAGAGGGTTCAACTCATGGTCAAGGGTCTCAACTATAGGTGGATATTTGCATGCTAAGTGTAAACATACTTGGTGCTTTTCGTGCATTGCAATTTCACGCTTTGTAATCATGTATTTTTGCATTAATGTCACACAATGTGCCATATAAATCCAAACACAGCGTTAATACTCAGCGGGGCGAGAAAGGATATGGTTGGTCCTGTCCTGTAACGCCTGTGCAGGGGATTAGTGCATCTAAGCACTGTGCTATATGATCTTTCTACGGGTCTAGTAGACATCACTTAATATACTTGCATGGCGGCCTAATGGAAGGAATGATTAACATGCATCTCTGGTTTAATAGCACCAACAGATGCTGAGCTGCTAATCTGAAAGACTAAGATGTAGCTTTCTCTATTACATTCTTACGTTCAGCCTTGTTGCTGTGGTGGGAACGGTAAAGCATTAAGCATTCCCTGGCAGTGGTTAGATTTGGTAACCAGAAGAGTCAGTAGCATGGCACAGTAAGAGTGAATTTGTCGACAGGTCTTTCAACTGCCAGCAACTAAAGATAATACATACCTTGCTGTGTTAACATATGAGTTAACATACCTAGCTAGCATTAATTGAAAATAAACAGAAAAAACTCAATAAAATTACTTCAGAGCTTCAAACATCCTTTTGCCTGCATTTGCCTGTGGTGTAAACACATGGTAAGATACAACTGATAAGTAGCAATAAGTATGATTACATGTGATGTTGCTGAAATCAAGTCCAGTAATGACTTCATATTGAGTTGCTTGCAACCAAACTACACTGCAATACAAAAGTGATAGAATGTAATGTAATGTAACTTTAAGATGCATGACAAAGTTCTTTTTTCACCAACAGGTTATTTAACTGTTGCTATTGAGCCTCTCCCTCCTGTTGTAATTGGAGACACAGTGACACTCAAGTGCAATTTCCGAACAGACGGCAGCCTCAGAGAGATTGTGTGGTTTCGGGTGAGCACACAGGTGAACTTAATACAGTAATAGTTAGCTGTTGAATTGCCTTATTGCATTGGTTTCAAGTTATGTGCCATGGGGGGCCAAGAGTCAAGAGTTACAGGTGTAACTGCAGTTCGATGAATCCTGGGTGACTGCCAGAGGCAGTGCATAACTCTGGCAATCATCCAGGATTCATCAAACTGCAGTTGCATCCTTAACTCTCATTTTATTCCATCTTTCCTGATTGACAGAGGCAGTATATAACACTGAATATTTTACACGCACACATGTCAAGAATTTATACACTTTACACTTGTGACCTAGGATGACATAGGCTGATCCTGAATAAAACTGCTATAGTCATCTGGAAAAACAGTGTGACGGAGAACTCTGGCAGTCATCCAGTATTCATCGAACTGCAGTTGCATCTTTAATTCTCATTCTATTTCATCTTTCCTGATTGCCAGAGGCAGTGCATATCACCGAATGACTCCTCGGGCCACGAGGAATCGAGGAGTACATACCTCACAGAAGTGAAGTGGAGGGTTTTGGCAGAATCGCACCCAAGGGATGTGGTGTGGTGATATTCACCCTGTAGTATCTGGAGAATGTGCATGGTGAAGCCTAAGAGGCCACATCACAAATGACATCCAAGAACACTCCTCTCAATGTGTCCCACACTGGTAGAGTGTCATGTCACAATGTGACACAATGTGAAATGAATCTTAGTTCTCTATGCATGGGAAATAACAACTACAATCCAGTGAGACAGGTGCTGCTTTGGAAATGGTGTAATCTCTCCTAGATCCATCATAACAAATAAAAAGTTGATCTGAAAACTGTATAGGTGCAGTACATACTACATAGGCTCTGAGAGCCACCCTCAGGAAGAGGAACGCCAACCGGTAGCTCCCTACATTGTCATAACAGAACCTGTCAAGATTAAATAACAGTCACATAGACCTTCAAGTTAGAGGCTCCTTGTCCATCGTCCAGGAGGGACTGTAGGAACCTAAGAATTGTAAGCGGAACAAAGCACTGCGTCTTCATACTGGCCTATACACCAGTCTGAAAACAGTTTCCAACTGTACACATACTGTAACCGGATAGATGGTGCCCTGGCATTTAGAATAGTATTGATAACAGGCTCGACACAGGCACTCAGAAGTGGGTTGGTCCATTCAGAGGCCAAACCCACAGCTGAAGGCAACCCAGCTGCCAAATCTGATGTGCTGAGCCAAGAGAACCTGCCTCTTGAGCATGTGGTTAAGGCCGAAATTGGCTGCATGGCTTGCATGGCTGCCAGTGTGCAGATATCAGTTGTATGATCAGGAATCAGGCTTTAGTGTCTCTCCAGCATGCGTGTGGTCCCCTCAGCTACTCATTGGAGGGAATTGTATGAATAGTATTGGCTAGCTTTTCAGGTGACATCGTGAAACTAGGTGTAACATATTAGCATAGATTGGGAGCGTTCCTGCTGAGAAAAGCACTGCTTTGGTGGGATGATGTTGGGAAACTAGGTATAGTGGGAATGCTCTTGCTAACTAGGCTGCTATTTCAGTGGAGAGCCAACAGCCTGAAGATTTGGGGACTAGGGGGCCAAGCCACAAGCACCACACAGGTCTAGATAACATAGGGGAGAACTGAAGACAGTTCTGAAGGTAAAAATAGCTACAGGTTGGTCTGCCTCCTGCTAGCTCTTCCAGGACGACCTTTGGTTCCAATGCCAGGTCAGCCTTGGCTCCAAAGGCTAGCAGAGCAGCTCCTAGCCTCAGGTCTGCGTGCCTACTGCCGGTCCAGCTTTCTCTCCTTTTCGCTGCCGCTCTTTTTCTCCTTCTGCCGATCTCGACTGGAAGACAAACCCAGTTAAAATGATGATGGGAGAGTCCACAAGTCCGAAGAGACAGGAGTGTGCAAAGCCACTGATCCTTCTCTGGGGCGGAACCAGACAGAAGCTAGTTGCAGCCTTTGGATATCGAATTAATCTGCAGTTAACGCTATGAACGCTATGAACAATATAACAATATAACCATTGCAAATGGGAAGATGAAAAGGAGCTGTTTTCCAGTCATACTCAGCATCAGCCTACTTCATCCTAGGTCACGAGTGACTTGGTTGGTAAACTTGGAGTAAAGGGTCCTCCTAAGTATCAGTAATTGAAACCAAATGCTTATTTGCTGGGGCTTGCTATTTTGAGAAGCTCTTGACATGCAGTTGTGTTTCATTGACAGTTTAATTAAATCTCTGTCACTCAGATCAAAGTGAACATGTTTCTTGGGGAAGGAGAAGAAAGTACACCTTACGCATCCAATGCACAGACAGCAAGATTATTTACTGTTGAGATGCTACAGGCTTAATTAGTTTGTTCACATCAAAATGTAACTGAAAACCTGACTGTGTGTGAGTACCTTCACTTTTGAAACCCAAGCCTCTAAAGGGGGCAATCTCTCTTGGCCACTTTGGGCTTTAGAGGTCCATTTATACTACATTGAAATCCGCACAAATGTTTGAATTACCGATATCAATGTCTGTGGGAAGTACTACAATCTGTGGTGGCCCATAACTTCAGTTCTCCATGGTTGTAGGTGGTATATTTTACCTATCAGTGACATTTATCTGCATTCCCCTCACAGGTGGTAGAAGGAGGCAGTGCCAAACAGAAAATCTTTACCTATGATGCCATGTACAACACCAATTACTCCCATATGGAGGATAATCGCAGGCAAGAGGACCTGGTGTACCAGTCAACTGTCCGGTATGATATTGTAGTGTACTATTGCAAATGTTTATATTTCCTTGTAATAACTTGTTGTACTGTTAATTTTATTCCTATTATCCTGTCATGTCCATGTTTCATGCATTTTACATAAGGCCCCTCCTCTCCTCTTGAATTGGCCAAGTTGAGCGTATTCTCATCAGTGTTATAGCAGAAACACAAAATCAGACCAACTGCTGCAGGACAAGCAAGGAGATATTAACTCAACTTTCAGCAGCTTCCAAAATATACATATAGCTTCTTACAATAACAATAGAATAAACTACATAAATCTGGTGCATAGCTTGTGTGCCCTACTATAGTGCAGTTTATCTCAATGTCAGTGCTCTATCTTTGCCCTTTAAAAAGTAATGTTAATATAATTTCTGCAGTTTTTAGCATGCATAGTTGGTCAAACGCTGAATGTTCATGAACTCATATCCAGCTTGGCATGTTTAAAGATTTAACTGTTCTAACCAAATAATGCATCACTGTAAGAGCAGAATACACTGCACAATGGAACAGTTGAGGTCTGCTTTCTTATGGCTTTTATATCACTAGAAAACTCAGTCAGTTTAGGTTATGGTCACAGCAAGTATCTGCCACTAAGGTCTGAAGTGAATTAGGCAAAACAGCCCTAATGTACTAATTCAGCTTGAAACTGATTGCAAATTGTTTTCAACAAAAAGATCTTTTTGAAATAATGATGAAGGCTCTTGCAGACACAAGATCGTGGAGCTATCCTGGACCATTGCATAAGTATACTGTACATTTGAGTATGTTTGTCTGCAAGATTTCTATTTTTTAATCGATGCTGCCCTCTTGGCCAGGTTTCTTTATTTTTAAAAAATAATACACCTTCACCTTTTTATTCTTTATTTTAGACAATGGGACAATAGTGAGGGGGCGATAGAGCAGGGAAAATTCAGGAGAGAAAGCTGTGGTGGGATTTCACCCTACACCAATGAGGACACACGTGATTTAGGAGGCAGGGAATGCATCCAGTCCACAGGTTTCTTTAGATAAAGGTTCAATAGAAAAGGAAGTCAGAATCTCCTGTAATCTTTGTTACTGTGTATGTGAACAGGCTTCCTGAAGTCCAAATGGAGGATGACGGCCTGTATGAATGCCATGTAGGGATCTATGACAGAGCCTCCAGAGACAAGGTGGTTCTAGCCTCCGGCAGCATCATCCTCACAGTCATAGGTAGGAAAGGAGAGGGATGTCCACACTGTTGCGCAATACTTGGTATACTGTATATTGGGAATGAGACATGAGCCACAAATTATATAGTCATTGGTGATTGGCCAACTCCCATTATAGGCCTACATTCATTATTTATGCTCATGTGCCCTTTGACAGTAATTGGCTTTTCATTTTTTACTTTCAGTAACAAGCTTTTTATTTTAAATTTTTAAGTAACTTAATTTCGCTCCTACAGTTTCATTGTTGTATATATTTGCTATTTTCAAACTGTTAAACATTGACAGCTCACATACATTTATTTCTGATGTTGTGTGATGATAATATATTTTATATTTTTAGAAACAGTTTAATGTATTGGACAGACTTTCACAGACTGTAAAAGGGCTATATTGGAATTTTACTGGTTATGCTTGGTGTGCACTTTTCCATGATGTGCTGTTGTTAGTAGAAAGTCCAGCTAAAATGCATAATTTCAATCAGTGATTGGATCGGTGATCAGTGGATAACACTGTTAGTTGAAATTTTCTGTATTTATATTTTATATGATCAAAGATGTGGTTAAATTTAATTTAAAGTTATTGCATTTTCAAAAATCTGCCCTTTACAACTGGACTTGGTCCTGATTGGCTCCCCACACTAAATACTTACTGAAATCCATTCTGTCTGTGAGGAATGCAGACTTCAAATTCATTCAATTGAACTAATTCAATTAAACTTTAAACTAAACCACATTTATTTGCAAACATGAAAACTGAATGATATGGGACCGGCTCCAAAAAAACAAATGAGTGCATCCCTATCAAGGTTTTATTCCAAAATACTTACAATTATTACTGTGTATTCATTGCTCAATATTTTACAAAGATGAATTTCCTTTAAATGCAAACATTATTATCACTAATGACAGTACCTTGCATCACTAAAAATGTTCAGGCATTTCAGAAAAAACAAACATATAGGACATTGACAGTAATGCATCATCGCAACTAGCCTTGATTTATAAGCTCTCTGTTCATTAAACAACGTATTCAGCGAGACCTGTTCAAATAAAACATTGATTAAAAAAGACTGATTTGAGGTCAAGCAAACATCAAAGTCAGCGCCAATAGAATGCTTTTGTGTCTCTTATTTGTATTTAGTTTACCTTGCTTTTCTCTGCAGTACCTCCCAAGTCCATCTCAGTGGTGGCGGCAGACAGCCCAGCTCCTTTCAGCCGCTATGAGGCCCAGAACTTCACTCTGGTGTGCATCGTTACGGGAGGAAAACCAGCTCCGATGGTAAGGTGGAGCCCGGTTACCCTTAATCTTTCTTGACAGATTCAGTGTCCGTTAAAATGAACCTTTCTGTCACTGTGCTCTTGGTTGCTTAGGAGTAGGAAAAACCTTCAGTAGATAAATCTAGTTGGGTAAGGAGCTTTACCTCCATTACAGATATGAAATGGAGGCATCTTAGACTTCTTGGTGATGAAAGAAAACAAAATCCACAGCTTGAAGATGCAGCAGTTTCAAAGTTTGAACTGAAACTAACTATTCTGAACTATTCACAACCAGAGAGCAAGCCTTGACCTGTAGCCTTCATAACCTTGTTTGAAAATGTGCTGGGAAAATATCTAGGGAATTAGAGGACACAATATCCAAAGGTCCTGCAGTGAAAAGAGTGGAAAGTGGCTTATCATGTAGAGAATGAGACAAGCTATATTAGCAAGAAAAAAAAGAAGAGCCTCTGCCTTGTGTGTCCGACCATTTCCCTTGTCCCCTCTTTCAGGTGTACTTCAAACGGGATGGGGAGCTTATTGAAGTGGTGCCCTCTGCCCAGTCCTCCTCCTCCTCCACAGTCGGAGATCCGGGCAAGGTCCTGGGCCAGGGAAAGAGACAGAACAGGGGCCAAGCAGGGTTCTGGAGCTCTCAGCCGCTCAACAGAGACCTGGATGACACCAAGTTGCAGAAGTCCCTGTCTCTGCTGGAGCAGGAAGCAAAGCCGGCTCGCCTGGGCCAGGATGGCCCCGGGGTGGAGCAGGGCAAAGAGCAAGGGTTGGAGCCAGACCCCGACCCGGACCCCACCACCGAGGTCATCCCCGAGACTGTGGTGAGCCGGGAGTTTCCCCGCTGGGTTCAGAGCACGGACCCGCTCTACTACTTCCAGCACCACCAGCAGGTGGCCAGCGATGGCACCATGGAGGTGAGAGCCATGCTGACCTGGAGTCTCAATCCCCAGCTGGATAACGAGGCTCTGTTCAGCTGCGAGGTCAAGCACCCCGCCCTGTCCATGCCCATGCAGGCTGAGGTCACGCTTGGTAAGTGGAGCCACATAAGACACCGGCTAGGTTTACATGCACAGGGAATTCCCTTCTTAACCCGGTTCAGCTCGATGCATGTGAGCGTCATAACTGGGTTACAATAACCTGGGTAAGATCATACACAGATTATAAGAAACCTGGTTTAGATGTCTGGCTGACTCCTATATTAAACGGGTTCTGTGAAAAATAAGCCAGTTGTATTATGCTGAATATAAAAAAAAAAAAAACTATGGAGCACAGATTGGCTTGGCATATATTTGCACATATTTATATTAAATATTTCTAACATTTATTTGAAACTATACAGTACTTTATAGTTTTAGGCAGGTGTGGAAAAATGCTGTAAACTAAGAATGCTTTCAAAAATGGAAGTGTTAATAGTTTATTTTCATCAATTAACAAAATGCAGTGAATGAACAGAAGAGAAATCTAAATCAAATCAATATTTGACCACCCTTTGCCTTCAAAACAGCATCAATTCTTCTAGGTACACTTGCACACAGTTTTTGAAGGAACTCGGCTGGTAGGTTGTTCCAAACATCTTGGAGAACTAACCACAGATCTTCTGTGGATGTAGGCTTCCTCAAATCCTTCTGTCTCTTCATGTAATCCCAGACAGACTCGATGATGTTGAGATCAGGGCTCTGTGGGGGCCATACCATCACTTCCAGGACTTCTTGTTCTTCTTTATGCTGAAGATAGTTCTTAATGACATTGGCTGTATGTTTGGGGTCGTTGTCCTGCTGCAGAATAAATTTGGGGCCAATCATACGTCTCCCTGATGGTATTGCATGATGGATAAGTATCTGCCTGTATTTCTCAGCATTGAGGACACCATTAATCCTGACCAAATCTCCAACTCCATTTGCAGAAATGCAGCCCCAAACTTGCAAGGAACCTCCACCATGCTTCACTGTTGCCTGCAGACATCTATTGTACCTCTCCAGCCCTTGAACAAACTGCCTTCTGCTACAGCCAAATATTTCAAATTTGACTCATCAGTCCAGAGCACCTGCTGCCATTTTCTGCACCCCAGTTCCTATGTTTTTGCATAGTTGAGTCGCTTGGCCTTGTTTCCATGTCGGAGGTATGGCTTTTTGGCTGCAACTCTTCCATGAAGACCACTTCTGGCCAGACTTCTCCGGACAGTAGATGGGTGTACCTGGGTCCCACTGGTTTCTGCCAGTTCTGAGCTGATGGCACTGCTGGACATCTTCTGATTTCGAAGGGAAATAAG
>OOFE01011288.1:0-13443 GCA_900323365.1 Monocentris japonica
CTACTGTGAAGTTTGGTGGAGGAGGGATAATGGTCTGGGGCTGTTTTTCAGGGGTTTGGGCTTGGCCCCTTAGTTCCAGTGAAGGGTAATCTTAATGCTACAGGATACGAAGACATTTTAGCCAATTGGGCGTTTCCAACTTTATGGCAGCAGTTTGGGGAAGGCCCTTTGCTGTTCCAACATGACTGTGCCCCTGTGCACAAAGCGAGGTAAAGACATGGTTAGACGAGTTTGGTGTGGAGGAACTCCACTCCTGCACAGAGCCCTGACCTCAACCCCATTGAACACCTTTGGGAGGAATTAGATCGCCGATTGCGAGCCAGGCCTTCTCATCCAACATCACTGCCTGACCTCACAAATGCTCTTTTGGCTGAATGGGCACAAATTCCCACAGACACACTCCAAAAGCTTGTGGAAAGCCTTCCCAGAAGAGTGGCAGCTGTTAGAGCTGCAAAGGGGGGTCCAACTCCATATTAATGCCCATGGTTTTAGAATGGGATGTCCAGCAAGCTCATATAGGTGTGATGGTCAGGTGTCCACTGACTTTTGGCCATATAGTGTATAAACAGTCACACCAATGTAGCAGTTCCACTACTACGGGTTGGGTTGATGACCTGAACGTGACCTGAATGTAAACCTAGAATACTCAAAGAATCACCCAGACATTTTCTTCTAACAAACCTAAAGTAGTAGTTTGTCTGTTAAACCACGACCAAGTGAAGTTTTACCTTCGAGCTGTTAACTAAAAACAACTGGCCATGAAAATAACTTTCTCATCAACCGGTCACAGGTGCTTATCTTAGTGGATTCAGAATTTTCACAAGCCAATTTATTTTCCTAGCAACCAAATAAGTTTTTAAAATTAAAAAAAACAACTGATTTAACTTTTGCTGTGAGTCAATAAATGAACAGACTTAATAGCCGCTTGACTTGTAGAGATCAGCAGCATTTCCAGAACATTTATTAGAGACATGTGTTTTTCAATACTTTAGTACATCTTGTAATTTGTATTTTGCAGACAGAAAACAAAGTAATTTGCTACAAAATAGCTCCTTGTAGAGCTACTTGAAAACCTTAATACTAATAAAGAAATGATTCAGTGTTAAAAACAAGCAATTCATCACACCGCTAAACTACGAGTGCATCAGCCTCTGCTTGGCCCAATAGAGAACAATGTGAGGGAGGTGCTCATCAAAGTCCTGGTTGAATTACATGGTTCAATACGAGGCATTCTGGACGTAAAGGTCGAAGAGAGAAGCTGGAGCACAGTCAAGAACGAGTGAGTCATGTAGCATAGGACAATAATACAGTTACTATAATAAACCCCTGTCCTCTTATCTTCAAGATTTGTTAAGCCAGCTTTTTATGGGACATTCTTTGTTTTAGTCCTGTATGTTTTACTCCATATTGCGTCAAAAACATCCTCCACTTCCTTTCCAGAACAACAGCACAATGAGGAACGGGGGGGACAGACTCAGCTCCCCACACAGATTCCTTGGTTTAGGGTAGGCAGAAATGGAAACGTTTGATCTGAATTGAAAAGCCGTTTGTTAGGCCCAGTAAATGGAGCTATTGTATGCAAATATTGCACACAAAAGCATATGACTTCTTCAGTGCAGGGCAGTGGCTAGTGTGAGCCACATCATTAGCAATGCAAAGTCATAGTGCTCTGATACTCTTGTTCACGGTCACGAATGAAAAAAAAAATCTGCCAACGTCAACGTAAATGTTTCTGTAAACTACATCTGAAGGTAAATTTATTTCATTGTTGATTTTATTGCTACAGCATGGAGTTTAAGAAATGCTAAATGGTTTACTTTTACCATTGTATGGTTACGGGCATGGTTTACTATTTTGTCTGACTAACTTTTGAATTGTCTCTTATAGATACTGTTGTAGTTAATATTAATTGTGACATATGTAGTGCAAGAAACAAACACTAAATTAATGCACACCTTGGTGGCTTTTTATGCTCATATAATCCAATCACAATATTTCTTTCACAGTCTCTCAGTTGGTATGTTTAGCAATGATTGTGGTCTCAAAGGATAGACTACATAACCTTTTCAAGATTCCTGAATCATTTGTAAGCTTAGAGCCGGAGTAAGTGCTTATCTAAAGTTCATGTTGTCATCTCACTCTTGGAGCACAGACAATTTTACTGCCAAGCATTAGGGAATATTATAGAGACACCATTAGGTTGGTACAGATGACAACTTTATTTACATCCTATAACACGGCCACTGGTGAAAGCGTGTCACATGACACGTTGTGCCAGATCTTAGTCTTGCACTCTTAAGCGGCCTGCCAACCCCAGAGGGGGCAGAGAGGCTTCCTTCTCCTCTGGATTCACATCCATGCTAAACCAGCGGGTCAACATTGTCCTCTGCCCTCAGTGCCGCCTATGCCTCTTACACCTCCTGCTGAGCCTGGTAACAACGCTGAAGTTTTTTTGTACTGGAATGGCAAATATGTTTAAGACAAAAGAAAATTGATGATGATTAGCACAGGGGAGCTAAAACATTTTGGATAATTATTTTTCAAACTTTAAATGAATTCTGACTTGGAAATACACTCTTACTGGTTTGATGCAAGTATCCTCACCACTACCTAGGATCACCACATCACAAAGTGATAATAATTGCAAAACAATCTGATTCTTCTTTCAACACAGTGTTCTCTGAGATGCTGAGATTGTTTTTGTTTTTTCCATCTTTGTCTTTCAGACCCGGAACCAAAGATGAACTGGGCATCATTTTATGCCGTCATAAGCGGTGTAAACAGACACTCTACGGGCATTGGTCGCATCTGGCTCTCTGTCCTATTCATTTTCCGTATCCTGGTTCTGGTGGTTGCAGCAGAGAGCGTGTGGGGTGATGAGAAGTCAGGCTTTACCTGCAACACCCAGCAGCCAGGCTGCAACAGTGTCTGCTATGACCACTTCTTCCCCATCTCCCACATTCGCCTGTGGGCACTCCAGCTCATCTTGGTCTCCACTCCAGCTCTGCTGGTAGCAATGCATGTGGCCCACCGCCGCCACATCGACAAGAAGCTCTACAAACTGACTGGTCGGGCCAACCCTAAAGACCTAGAGCAGATTAAGACCCAAAAGTTGAAAATTACAGGTGCTCTCTGGTGGACGTACGTCATCAGCCTGTTCTTCCGTGTTGTCTTTGAAGTCACCTTTATGTATATCTTTTACATGCTCTACCCCGGCTACAAGATGATCCGCTTGGTGAAGTGTGATTCGTACCCCTGCCCTAACACAGTGGACTGCTTTGTGTCAAGGCCTACTGAGAAGACTGTCTTCACCGTGTTCATGCTGGCTGTGTCAGGGGTTTGTATCCTACTCAACATTGCAGAAGTGATCTTCTTGGTGGGGAAGGCCTGCAGTAGGCATTTGCACAATGCTGGAGACTCGACTGTGGGGGCTTGGATCACGCAAAAGCTCTGCTCTTACTAACAAACACATGGATTTCATACTGGCACAAAAGGACACAAAAGTGCCACCTAAGAGTAATGCCCTTCGATTCAGGTAACATCCATTAATTCAGCTTGAGGGAAATGTAACTTTCAAGATTTCGATTGTGAAGAAGTTGCACAATATATCCAGTGAAATTTGAAATGATTAAGATGTAACCAATGGCTCATCATCTCCACTCAAAGAATCAACAATTCAACAAGTGATGGGAAGGTGTGAGGATGGATTCATTTACAGAATCAGGGCTCACAAACAGAAACGGATATCATCATATTCATCACAGTGGTGAACTGGCTCAGTCGCCCCATACGTTTCTATTTTCAGATAAACTACACTAAACATTTCTATGTGTGCAAAGTGTTTTCACCACATTTAAAGCATTCTTTTAGTAAGTAAGCATCAATTAGCTACATTTTATGCCACTGTTTTGATATTATACTGTATTGTCATAGTGAAATAGTATTATTGCTTGATGTTTGACCAAACATTTACAATTAGTAACCTTTTCTAAAGAAATATTTTGGCCTAGCACATAATAGGCTTGCATTACCATTGACGTGTTTTGGTTAACTTATATTGTAATGAAGAAAACATTTTCATTACCAAGATTTAAGATATTAAGATGCAGATATTCAACTGGAAAATGTGACTTTTGTCTCTGTCACATACTATTTGTTGCCCATGAATTAAATAACGCCGAGGTTTAAAATTCTGTTAGAATAAAGTCTTCCACTGTTACTTAAATATCGTATATTTCAATATTTCTAGCATTTTTATTTGCTATATTTTATTATTTACATTAAATGTGACATTAAATGCCTTGCATTTGGCTGAATAGCAACACATTGGATCTAACATTGAATTATAGTATTAGCAAGTATTAGCAAGATGTAATACTACTACATAGAGAACACACAGATCATTTTGCATTGCAATATTGTTAAACTATACAGTGTGTCTGTTGTCATACAGATGCTTGACGTTCTTCATTCAGATGTAAACAAGAGGATAGCCTGCCACAGAAAAATAAAACTTGGATTGCAGACAGTTTTGTTTTTTTTCAAATTTACTAACACAACTCTTGGTGCAATGATTGACAGTATGATTGCTAAACATGTTATAGCTGGATATGTGTATATTTTGTTTGTTTGTAAACACTGAATTAAAGATAGACCAGTGTTTGTATTGTTGTGTAATTGTGTAATTTTCACCAAACGTAGTCACCATAGTCAGAAAGTCCTTTGGGCATTCAAAAGGGAAATCCCAAAAGAATCAAGTATATTTTGGAATCATTTAGGCTTAAAATGGCCACTGGAACAGGATTATACAGGCCTACGAGATTGATGTAGAATTTCTATCTGAAACTTACAAATTCAAATAGGATTGTCCTACGAGATCATTAAAGGATATTCTAAGTGAAAATGTAATACTACAAGTCACTAGAGAGCAGCATTTATCTATAAACAAAGTGTCTTTGATTCTTCTTAGTTGCCAGCAGTATGATTGGGAGAAAAACGGGAATATACCTCCTTAGTGTTCCACTGAACAAAACTTCATCGGGCGTTTAGTTGTGCCACATTTAGCTGTAGCAGTCGGAGGTCCACACCTGTGAGGAAACATCTCAGGCTGCCTATGTAATGAAGGTCAGAGATCATAGTTTCAGGTTATCAATAGCCTTGCCATGTAAGGGGTCAGTCAGTGCGTGAGTGATATCGATTCACCCTGTGGACAGCTGGACCTGCCACGGCCGAGCGCGAGGGCACTTCTCTTTTTCTGGAACACATCAACACACACCATCTGTAGAGTATGAACTGATGTTAGGTATGTCAGTATTACTAAAGAGAGGCTTCAGAGACTGCACTATGTGAACTTATTCCTATCTGCGATGAGATACTTTGTGTTTTTATGAAGTGATGACTGTGTGTATGTGCAAGCTGTTACCCCCCTCACTGAATGGAGAAGACTTCACCTACCACTGTTTGAAATGAGCTTCACCAACACATATTAGTCTTCTTTCTCCAGCTTGGAGCGACTGTGACAACATGTGTGGTCAAATCCCTCTGTGCTAGACTTTGCTGTGCAGGAGATCTTGCTTGCCAGGTTAAAATATTTCCAGATCACCTGCCACCATATTGTCTTGTCTGCCAAAGTGCAATATGAGGCTTGAAATTAAGGGTTTAGCTAAAGTTTCTCTTTGATTTGACCCAAAGTATAATGAACACAATTTAGTTTGGTCTGCTCTGGTTTAAGGATATCTTCTGACACACGTACATGCCAATTAATCCTTACTCTACCACTGAAAGAAGGCTCTACCTTTTCTGACGCTCTTCCACACAGTCAAAGGCCAACTCACAAACCCCAGAGCACCAAGAGAGTGACAACGAAGCCACTCCCTTCACGGTGAATTATATTTAGAGCAATGACATGTATGACTAACCTGCATCCTCATTGGACTATTTAGCTGCCAGTCAATGGAAAAGAAACACCACTTAAGCAAAGGGCTTTATAATCTTCTACAAGAAGGAAGGTTTTCTTCTGTGCTCTAACCTGAAACAGTGTACAGGCAGGTTCCGGTTGTGGTCTAGAGTAGTCATTTACCAGGTCAGAGGAGGGGCTTCAACAAGATCCTAGAGCCACTAATTCAAACTTCTTGAGCGAAATTCAGATTAGTACTATAGTGTCATCACTGACCCAGAAGGACATGCCATTTCTGTGGACTTGAGAACCATTTCGTCAACTTTCCTAGTCACCAAGTGTCTCTGGATCTGCACCGTTTCAGGAGACGAACATTATCAGGTAGGCCTTTCTTGATGCGGATAATCATTTTGTTTATTCAGTTAGAAAAACAGAAAAACACTTGGAAATTGCTATATCCTAATACTATACTCTTCTATATAGTTTGCTATTAATATAATTTGGGTATCCATACACCCATACAGTAGGTCAGTACATCATCAAAAATGAAATCCAAACCAAATCATTAGTATACTTAAACTGAAGATAGCAATGTGAAAAGTGTCCTGTGACCCTTAGATTCCATGCAGTCCATGCCTATATACTTCATACACAAAGTCATATTCAGAATTAGGTAATAGTCATTCATTTCTGATCCCAAATCCCTATTCCTAGAGGGCCAGTCGAACCATTATCCAAGTTTAATGTTTGCTACAGGGTACTTGGTATTGCCTTGGATATGAACTAGAAGCCTAAATCTGGACAGAGGGAGTCACAAGATCTAGTCTGTGGCAAAGAGGCACTCCAACCTGCTCCAGGGCTTTATCTCTCATAGACCAACAACTGTGTCCTGGGACTTTTTTTTTTTTTTACATTATTATGAAAGCATATCTGCATGCAGTGAACGCCATAAATCAACAGACAATGCACCATCCCATTGACTTGATGATCCAGTGTGATAAAGGTATTTGGAAAGATTGGGATCAGATTCAATAAAGGGGTCATTTTTACGACGTGGCCAAAAATTCTAGATGTTTGAAACCCGTAAACATCACTAGACATTTGACGTCATATTTTCAGGCTATCGTTCAAGGCTTCTTGTATTTCAGCAGATCTCTATCAGAATTCTGCTGTGACTCCTCAAGGGTCTGCGTTACCAATTCAGTGTGTCTTCATGCTCCTGCTACAGAGCTTGAAGATTGACAAATAACTGACTGTCTCTCCCTACTAATTTTCTAATTGAACTCTATGAAAAATCACCAATTCAATGACAAGTCATGGGAAGATGTGAGGATGGATTCATTTATTTAACAAATACATTCATCTGGAGTGGACAGTAAAATATAAAATAGTAAAAATATCATACTGGTAAAAAATGCCCCTGTCTTTCCCACATGCCTTTGTGCTTCCAACCGATGCTGATCTCTGATGAAGCATGTTAATTTACTCCTCACATTTTTTCCTTTTCCCCACAGGTGTCTGTTCTGGTTTTGTCTATAAAGCACTACACAGTATATGTGAGCCAGTATGGGGGACTGGAACTTGTTGGGGACGCTGCTGGAGAGTGCACAGGAACACTCCACTGTTGTGGGCAAAGTCTGGCTGACCGTGCTGTTCATCTTTCGCATTCTGGTGCTGGGGGCTGCTGCCGAGAAGGTGTGGGGCGACGAACAGTCTGGCTTTACATGTGACACTAAGCAGCCCGGTTGTCAAAACGTCTGCTATGACAAGACCTTCCCCATTTCTCACATCCGCTTCTGGGTCATGCAGATCATCTTCGTCTCCACTCCCACGCTCATTTACTTGGGCCACATCCTTCATCTGGTACGTATGGAGGAAAAGCAGAAACAGAAGGAGAAAGACCTTGCCATTCAGAATGAAAAGCAACAAATGTTACATGGTGGAAAAGCCAAGAAGCCCCCCGTTAAAGATGACCAGGGCCGCGTGCGCTTGCATGGAGTACTGCTGCGAACCTATGTCCTCAACATCATCTTCAAGACCCTGTTCGAAGTGGCCTTCATTGTGGCTCAGTACTTTCTGTACGGCTTTGAGCTCAAACCGATGTACACCTGTGACCGCTCACCATGCCCCAATGTGGTGAACTGCTACATCTCCCGGCCCACAGAGAAGACAATCTTCATCCTCTTCATGCTGGCGGTGGCCTGCATCTCACTACTGCTCAACCTGGTGGAAATGTACCATCTGGGTTTCACAAAATGTCACCAGGGCCTCCGCTACAAGCGGTCGCATGCTGCAAGCGAGGCTTCCAAGACCCCGAGGGAGGCTATCATGCCATTTGTTCCAAACTATAGCTACTTCACCAGCCATGCTGTGACCCACGAACCGTTCCTCTCTGACTCAAAGTACAACATGGCAGAGCCAAATTCTGCTTACAGCCCCTACAGCAGCAAAGTGGTTTACAAGCAGAACCGAGACAATATGGCCGTGGAGAGGAAAGGTAAACCAGAAGGAGATGATATAAAGGAGAAGAAAAGCTCCAGTCCTGCCTTTGAGTTGCCCATTGAAAACCAACGGCGAAACAGTCAGTCAAGCAAGCACAGCAATAACAAGACCAGGCTAGACGATCTGAAGATCTAGGGATCTTCACAGTATGTTTTCATCAGAGACACAGAGGACAAGGGAGGAACAACACAAAGGACTATGTTACTCTTTGAAAATGTATGAGAGATGAAGATGCATGTGCTAACTCAAGATCATTTTTTGTTTACAAGCAATTTACTTGAATAGAGCAAACTAAAGCTAAAACTGTGAGAAGAGAAGATGTGTAAAAGCAGAGTGTTTAAAGTACGAGCCAGGAAACCAAAACCCCACTAGCTAGATATGTATTGTTACATTGTTCAGGAGAGTTCATGTAAATGTGCTACTGAAATAAAAACTTCTTATTGCAGTTTGAAGATGTGAGATGTTTGGGAGGCAAAACCTGAGAGAAGCTGCAGGAGGATTATGTCCACCTCCTATCGCCATGTCAGTAGTGAAGTGTGACAGCAAATCAGATAGAGATAAAAAAAAATAATAAAAATGGAAAATATCATTAAGCATTCAGGAAAGTCATGAGATTTCATATTATTTTTGTAAAAATAAGAATTTGAAAAACTACAACAAAAATGAGTAGGCTAAAATGCAATTAGTCCTCGGATATATAAATGCTATGATATATTTTCAATATCATAGCATTTATAAAGATTGCTTTATACACTGCAGTAGTACAGTCATGAAATGTTCTGGAAAAGTTTTGGAAATGAATTGTAAAATAAGCGAGGGAACCCTGAACGATAGTGGATAGGAGCCACATCTCCACCACGAAAGGTTTCTAGAAAGCTCATGTACTGAGACTGTTCAACTGGCTGTGTTCACTGGACATTTACTTTCATCAATCAAACATAGCGATCAGATATTTGATTTGGATTTTCTATCACAGTGACTATGTTGACAATAATGTAATTATTGTCCTTATGCCAGTGGTGTCCAATCGTGTGCCATGGAGGGCCGAGAGTATGCAGGTTTTCACTGTGTAACAGTTTTCACTGTTAATATTCCCAGTAACAGATGATGTTGCATACTGTGTTTATTGACTGAATACACTGTCATGTGCCTCCTCATATACAGACTAAAAGCAGCATCATTCATTTCTTTCTTGTCATATCATCCAGTGCTGGAGGCATGACTGTTGGATGTAAATAAACACTGACCTCAGATGAACTGGCATGTTCTCACTACGGTGGTCACATGTCCAAATAAACCTCTACTGACTAATGTTATTAATCAAGGTAGCATAGTTGCATTGAGGTATTTAGATGTCAGATGTTCCACTCACTGCATTCGAAGTGCACTAAGATCAAAGTATTGATGTGCATGTAAACATAACCAGTGAGTAAAAAATAGAGCTTCCAGCATGAAAAATCCTTTTGACTCCTATTTACTGGTGAGTTGGTGTCACCACAGAGACTGACTGCTCCTGAAGTCTTACAGAAACAAACAAGCTAACTAGTGAAAATTGCTTTAATGGTCCCATATTATTCAATTTCATGATTTTGTTTTCAAATATACTGTGGCTCCGGATAGGAACATTAATATTATTTATGATGTTTTACAAAGTAGAAAGGAAGTTTAGTTAAAGAGTATTTATTGAATGAAGTTGAAGAGTCCTCACAGAGCAGTAACAACTCTAAGGCCTTATTTCCAGACAACACCAGCTCCTCAAAACCAGTCAGTTCAAATGCTGCAAACTGGCCTGACTGGAAAGATTTAGCAACTGGTCAGTGAGGTAGTCCAGTTGTGATGCTTTGAATGAAGTCGGTCTGAAACTGCTTGTAAAAAGAACGGATTAACTTTAAATTCAACCAGAAATTCCTGCAATATCTGCATGTAACATCTATGATCATATGTGTATATAAACAGAGGAAAATGTGTGTTTTTACCTCAACAATATGTCATGAAAGCATTCAGTCAAGGATTTAGGATGTATCAACCTAGACTTGCTACTTCTACCTGTTGCTGTTTGGTTTCCCTCAGCTGAAACAAACACAGCCTAGGGTCTGAGTGTGGTGTGGATGGAGACATTTTCAAAACACATACCATTGTCCATCTCTACTGGTGAGAGCAACACTTCAAAGGGCTGCTCTCTGGTGCTATAAATAACTCTCATGCACACCCAGAAGAGCATTGTGGGGGAAATGGGGGAAGGGGACTAAAACTTTCTTGTCCCACAACAATACTGCAGTGTTATTTCCTACAATAAGGCCAAAGAAATGATAGAGAGGCACAATCTAGTCAGAAAAGATCAAGGTATTGTCCAAGAACCTGGCTACCAAACTGATCATCTAGCCACCTGTGAATCAAGCAGTGACACTGATGTTCAGAAAATGATGGTGTCTTAAAAATAGCCATACATTGGTGGGTGGGCTCAGAGATAGTATGAAAATACCAGTAAACAGTAAACCATTTCAAACATACCAGAGTGTATGTTCTCCCTAAATGTCTTGCACCAAGAATAACATTTGAGATGCTTTCCTTCTTGCAGTCAAACAAATGAATTATTTTTGGGTGTGTGTTTTTACATTTTACATTGGTTTTTACATTTTTCCAAAAAACTTTCAAAAACTTGTAGTCACCATATAAATCATTTTAAAGTTAAACACATTTCTTTTTACCATAATATTGGGTAAGCCAAGGCCACTTTATATCAATTTCAATGTAGTGTGTATGATCAAGAACAATGCTCACACATAATGATGGTATTTTTAAAGTTATTCCATGTGGTTCCATCAGGTGTAGTATGACTAAGTGGAAAGATGTGCATTCGATCTTAAGAGAAATGTTTTGGGTACCCATTGACTTCCAGTAACATTACAAGCAAAAATAGGCTTCTCAAATTCCCAAACCCGCCTCATATGCTCCTCTGAAAGCTTGTGCAATTAAAGACAGGTGATGGGGTTTGAGGTTATGAGGTTATAACCCTATGCAACCAAATCTGAGAGCCAGAATAGAGTGAGCACCAGCCTCATCCATCGAGTCCTACTGCAGTTTGTAAATCAAACGGACATAGCACATTCTTTGGGACACATAGGGACATTTCTCCATAAATACATCCGTGCATCCCTGTTTCACTTGTGTTACTGATGCATAAGGTAACAATTGTGTTATTAGATATAATTATTAAGTATTGAAGAGGTTAATTAACTGACAATCTTCATTCAATTGTATTGTTTATACAATGAAGACCTATAAACAGGAGTGATAATAGGCTATCCTGTCAAGGCTGATGAGACGTACGACTTATTGACAGACAACCCAGACAAGCTGCAATGGAAGCCTGCAGGCCTCAAAACATTAACAAGCAAGTTAATCAGATTACTGACCATAATGATAGATACAGTGGAGAGTGATTGGAGGATGACTTGCACACAAGTCAGAGTCAGTACCCAGTAAACCACTAGAACGCTATAATGCCATTAAAAAGGAGGTAAAGACATCAAACCAGGAGGCTGCTATTTAAGCACTTGGTCCATTGTTGTGAGGGATGAGTCTAAAGTGGTAGTAGGTTTTATATTGTATCTAAACAGATAACACTGAGCAACAATGATTGGAAGCATATTGTTCATAGAATCATCACTCTTTATTCTGGTACATTTGTATGGAAAATAAAAAAAATCATTACCAAGCAGGTAAAACAGAAATATCTATGCTTCACTTAAGTTTTCAAAACAGGGTTTCAATCAAAAGCCACCAACTACGAAACCTGTAAACTACATTTATACATATAAGGGACATTATGAACCATATAATACATTGCAATTGGAATAGTATCCATGCCTATGCACTTTCATGCTCAATGGCAAACTTGACAGAGCGCCAGGGGAATGGAGATAAAAACCTTTTTTCCCTGCCTCTGATCATAAAATTTCATCTCCTTTGGGAGAATGAAAATTGATTTCCCTTCTGAGAAGCAGGAATCACAAAAAAAAATTCTTAAGTGCCCTTTTTTTTTGCAAAACATTTGCCCCAAGAGAAAAAGTTACGAAATATTGATATTCATCAAAAGATTTGTCTTTTCTTCACCATCTTAACCTAAGAAGAAATTGGATTTTGTAAAATCTGAATACTCAAATTTGTCATGTTTTTTTTCTCTCATCTTTAAGATGAGTTACAAAACATAAAAAAAAGGATTGAAATAAATACAAAAAAACCCAACTTGCTATATAGAGATATTAGCAGAAAGTTTGGATAGGCTAGAACCTATTTTTGATAAAAGTTGTGATCTGCATTATATAGTAATTTTTAGCAGTTAAAGTTAGGGAGATGTTAGTTACTGCTAAGGCAGACAAAAGCTGTGGGTCAAAAGTCATACTGAAATAGTTAGTTGGTTAGTGATAGTGATTTTAAATATTGGAAATCAAATTGCTGTCTTGCAGGTCAGGCTTATTTTCAATGTATATGTGTAACTCTTGAAGAATTGATGTGAAATTATCTAAAGTATAAACAGTCAAATAAATTCCAGATGGGGGCTACGGCAAGATCATAAGAAAGTAGGAGTGAAAAGAAGAACTGCACTTAAGATGCTTCTTTTTCGCTCAAAGCTTGGTAACGTTTGGGAATTTGGCCCCTGGAAATGAAAAGCTGCAGTTGAAGCGATGAGGACCTTTTGGAGTTCAAACATCTCCTAGATCCGTTATGGCTGGTAGTCGTGCTACAGGCATATGTACAGCTTTGTTAATTAATCTCAAACACACTTTTCAATACTTGTGCAACAAGGCATTTGCTGAGATATAAGCAAATACAAGGACAGGAAGCAGAGGGGCAAAATGCATGAAAAAGAGATTATTAACTCAAATACATCATATCTGGTTTTTCGCAGAGTGGTATAGTTGTAGGCTGTTTGTTGAAGGTTTGCTTAATGTGGCAAAACCTGTAACTATGCTACAGATGCTCTATATTTTAGTATTACAGACAAAAAGTAGGCTGAGCTCAGTCACATATATGCCCCCATT